>JAXIVJ010005236.1:32500-75700 GCA_036785665.1 Chirona hameri | reverse complement strand
TCATCATCATCATCATTATCATCATCATGCCTGGAGGCGGTGTTGTACCGCCTCCGGGCATACCACACCGCCTCCGGGCATACAACACCGCCTCCGGGCATACTACACCGCTTCCGGGCATACCACACCGCCTCCGGGCATACAACACCGCCTCCGGGCATACTACACCGCCTCCGGGCATACAACACCGCCTCCGGGCATACAACACCGCCTCCGGGCATACTGCACCGCCTCCGGGCATACCACACCGCCTCCGGGCATACAACACCGCCTCCGGGCATACTACACCGCCTCCGGGCATACCAGACCGCCTCAGGGCATACAACACCGCCTCCGGGCATACAACACCGCCTCCGGGCATACCACACCGCCTCCGGGCATACAACACCGCCTCCGGGCATACAACACCGCCTCCGGGCATACCACACCGTCTCACGTCATCATCAGCAACATCATCAGCAACATCATCAGCAACATCACCAGCAACATCATCAGCAACATCATCAGCAACATCATCAGCAACATCATCAGCAACATCATCAGCAACATCATCAGCAACATCATCATCAACATCATCATCAACATCATCATCAACATCATCATCAACATCATCAGCAACATCATCAGCAACATCATCAGCAACATCATCAGCAACATCATCAACAACATCATCATCAGCAACATCATCATCAGCAACATCATCATCAGCAACATCATCATCATCATCATCATCATCATCATCATCATCATCATCATCATCATCATCATCATCCTCATCATCATCATCATCATCATCATCATCATCATCATCATCATCATCATCATCATCATCATCATCATCATCATCATCATCATCATCATCATCATCATCATCATCATCATCATCATCATCATCATCATCATCATCATCATCATCATCATCATCATCATCATCATCATTATCATCATCATTATCATCATCATGCCCGGAGGCGGTGTTGTACCGCCTCCGGGCATACCACACCGCCTCCGGGCATACAACACCGCCTCCGGGCATACTACACCGCCTCCGGGCATACCACACCGCCTCCGGGCATACAACACCGCCTCCGGGCATACTACACCGCCTCCGGGCATACTACACCGCCTCCGGGCATACAACACCGCCTCCGGGCAAACAACACCGCCTCCGGGCATACCACACCGCCTCCGGGCATACAACACCGCCTCCGGGTATACAACACCGCAAACGGGCATACCACACCGTCTCACGTCATCATCAGCAACATCATCAGCAACATCATCAGCAACATCATCAGCAACATCACCAGCAACATCATCAGCAACATCATCAGCAACATCATCAGCAACATCATCATCAACATCATCATCAACATCATCATTAACATCATCATCAACATCAACATCATCATCAACATCATCATCAACATCATCATCAACATCATCATCAACATCATCATCAACATCATCATCAACATCATCATCAACATCATCATCAACATCATCAGCAACATCATCAGCAACATCATCAGCAACATCATCAGCAACATCATCAACAACATCATCATCAGCAACATCATCATCAGCAACATCATCATCAGCAACATCATCATCATCATCATCATCATCATCATCATCATCATCATCATCATCATCATCATCATCATCATCATCATCATCATCATCATCATCATCATCATCATCATCATCATCATCATCATCATCATCATCATCATCATCATCATCATCATCATCATCATCATCATCATCATCATCATCATCATCATCATCATCATCATCATCATCATCATCATCATCATCATCATCATCATCATCATCATCATCATCATCATCATCATCATCATCATCATCATCATTATCATCATCATGCCCGGAGGCGGTGTTGTACCGCCTCCGGGCATACCACACCGCCTCCGGGCATACAACACCGCCTCCGGGCATACTACACCGCCTCCGGGCATACCACACCGCCTCCGGGCATACAACACCGCCTCCGGGCATACTACACCGCCTCCGGGCATACTACACCGCCTCCGGGCATACAACACCGCCTCCGGGCATACAACACCGCCTCCGGGCATACCACACCGCCTCCGGGCATGCAACACCGCCTCCGGGCATACAACACCGCAAACGGGCATATCACACCGTCTCACGTCATCATCAGCAACATCATCAGCAACATCATCAGCAACATCATCAGCAACATCACCAGCAACATCATCAGCAACATCATCAGCAACATCATCAGCAACATCATCATCAACATCATCATCAACATCATCATTAACATCATCATCAACATCAACATCATCATCAACATCATCATCAACATCATCATCAACATCATCATCAACATCATCATCAACATCATCATCAACATCATCATCAACATCATCATCAACATCATCATCAACATCATCAGCAACATCATCAGCAACATCATCAGCAACATCATCAGCAACATCATCAACAACATCATCATCAGCAACATCATCATCAGCAACATCATCATCAGCAACATCATCATCATCATCATCATCATCATCATCATCATCATCATCATCATCATCATCATCATCATCATCATCATCATCATCATCATCATCATCATCATCATCATCATCATCATCATCATCATCATCATCATCATCATCATCATCATCATCATCATCATCATCATCATCATCATCATCATCATCATCATCATCATCATCATCATCATCATCATCATCATCATCATCATCATCATCATTATCATCATCATGCCTGGAGGCGGTGTTGTACCGCCTCCGGGCATACCACACCGCCTCCGGGCATACAACACCGCCTCCGGGCATACTACACCGCTTCCGGGCATACCACACCGCCTCCGGGCATACAACACCGCCTCCGGGCATACTACACCGCCTCCGGGCATACAACACCGCCTCCGGGCATACAACACCGCCTCCGGGCATACTGCACCGCCTCCGGGCATACCACACCGCCTCCGGGCATACAACACCGCCTCCGGGCATACTACACCGCCTCCGGGCATACCAGACCGCCTCAGGGCATACAACACCGCCTCCGGGCATACAACACCGCCTCCGGGCATACCACACCGCCTCCGGGCATACAACACCGCCTCCGGGCATACAACACCGCCTCCGGGCATACCACACCGTCTCACGTCATCATCAGCAACATCATCAGCAACATCATCAGCAACATCACCAGCAACATCATCAGCAACATCATCAGCAACATCATCAGCAACATCATCAGCAACATCATCAGCAACATCATCAGCAACATCATCATCAACATCATCATCAACATCATCATCAACATCATCATCAACATCATCAGCAACATCATCAGCAACATCATCAGCAACATCATCAGCAACATCATCAACAACATCATCATCAGCAACATCATCATCAGCAACATCATCATCAGCAACATCATCATCATCATCATCATCATCATCATCATCATCATCATCATCATCATCATCATCATCCTCATCATCATCATCATCATCATCATCATCATCATCATCATCATCATCATCATCATCATCATCATCATCATCATCATCATCATCATCATCATCATCATCATCATCATCATCATCATCATCATCATCATCATCATCATCATCATCATCATCATCATCATCATCATCATTATCATCATCATTATCATCATCATGCCCGGAGGCGGTGTTGTACCGCCTCCGGGCATACCACACCGCCTCCGGGCATACAACACCGCCTCCGGGCATACTACACCGCCTCCGGGCATACCACACCGCCTCCGGGCATACAACACCGCCTCCGGGCATACTACACCGCCTCCGGGCATACTACACCGCCTCCGGGCATACAACACCGCCTCCGGGCAAACAACACCGCCTCCGGGCATACCACACCGCCTCCGGGCATACAACACCGCCTCCGGGTATACAACACCGCAAACGGGCATACCACACCGTCTCACGTCATCATCAGCAACATCATCAGCAACATCATCAGCAACATCATCAGCAACATCACCAGCAACATCATCAGCAACATCATCAGCAACATCATCAGCAACATCATCATCAACATCATCATCAACATCATCATTAACATCATCATCAACATCAACATCATCATCAACATCATCATCAACATCATCATCAACATCATCATCAACATCATCATCAACATCATCATCAACATCATCATCAACATCATCATCAACATCATCAGCAACATCATCAGCAACATCATCAGCAACATCATCAGCAACATCATCAACAACATCATCATCAGCAACATCATCATCAGCAACATCATCATCAGCAACATCATCATCATCATCATCATCATCATCATCATCATCATCATCATCATCATCATCATCATCATCATCATCATCATCATCATCATCATCATCATCATCATCATCATCATCATCATCATCATCATCATCATCATCATCATCATCATCATCATCATCATCATCATCATCATCATCATCATTATCATCATCATGCCCGGAGGCGGTGTTGTACCGCCTCCGGGCATACCACACCGCCTCCGGGCATACAACACCGCCTCCGGGCATACTACACCGCCTCCGGGCATACCACACCGCCTCCAGGCATACAACACCGCCTCCGGGCATACTACACCGCCTCCGGGCATACCACACCGCCTCCGGGCATACAACACCGCCTCCGGGCATACTGCACCGCCTCCGGGCATACCACACCGCCTCCGGGCATACAACACCACCTCCGGGCATACTACACCGCCTCCGGGCATACCAGACCGCCTCAGGGAATACAACATCGCCTCCGGGCATACAACACCGCCTCCGGGCATACCACACCGCCTCCGGGCATACCACACCGTCTCACGTCATCATCAGCAACATCATCAGCAACATCATCAGCAACATCACCAGCAACATCATCAGCAACATCATCAGCAACATCATCAGCAACATCATCAGCAACATCATCAGCAACATCATCATCAACATCATCATCAACATCATCATCAACATCATCATCAACATCATCATCAACATCATCAGCAACATCATCAGCAACATCATCAGCAACATCATCAGCAACATCATCAACAACATCATCATCAGCAACATCATCATCAGCAACATCATCATCAGCAACATCATCATCATCATCATCATCATCATCATCATCATCATCATCATCATCATCATCATCATCATCATCATCATCATCATCATCATCATCATCATCATCATCATCATCATCATCATCATCATCATCATCATCATCATCATCATCATCATCATCATCATCATCATTATCATCATCATGCCCGGAGGCGGTGTTGTACCGCCTCCGGGCATACCACACCGCCTCCGGGCATACAACACCGCCTCCGGGCATACTACACCGCTTCCGGGCATACCACACCGCCTCCGGGCATACAACACCGCCTCCGGGCATACTACACCGCCTCCGGGCATACAACACCCCCTCCGGGCATACAACACCGCCTCCGGGCATACTGCACCGCCTCCGGGCATACCACACCGCCTCCGGGCATACAACACCGCCTCCGGGCATACTACACCGCCTCTGGGCATACCAGACCGCCTCCGGGCATACAACACCACCTCCGGGCATACTACACCGCCTCCGGGCATACCAGACCGCCTCAGGGCATACAACACCGCCTCCGGGCATACAACACCGCCTCCGGGCATACCACACCGCCTCCGGGCATACAACACCGCCTCCGGGCATACAACACCGCCTCCGGGCATACCACACCGCCTCCGGGCATACAACACCGCCTCCGGGCATACAACACCGCCTCCGGGCATACCACACCGTCTCACGTCATCATCAGCAACATCATCAGCAACATCATCAGCAACATCACCAGCAACATCATCAGCAACATCATCAGCAACATCATCAGCAACATCATCAGCAACATCATCAGCAACATCATCATCAACATCATCATCAACATCATCATCAACATCATCATCAACATCATCATCAACATCATCAGCAACATCATCAGCAACATCATCAGCAACATCATCAGCAACATCATCAACAACATCATCATCAGCAACATCATCATCAGCAACATCATCATCAGCAACATCATCATCATCATCATCATCATCATCATCATCATCATCATCATCATCATCATCATCATCATCATCATCATCATCATCATCATCATCATCATCATCATCATCATCATCATCATCATCATCATCATCATCATCATCATCATCATCATCATCATCATCATCATTATCATCATCATGCCTGGAGGCGGTGTTGTACCGCCTCCGGGCATACCACACCGCCTCCGGGCATACAACACCGCCTCCGGGCATACTACACCGCTTCCGGGCATACCACACCGCCTCCGGGCATACAACACCGCCTCCGGGCATACTACACCGCCTCCGGGCATACAACACCGCCTCCGGGCATACAACACCGCCTCCGGGCATACTGCACCGCCTCCGGGCATCCCACACCGCCTCCGGGCATACAACACCGCCTCCGGGCATACTACACCGCCTCCGGGCATACCAGACCGCCTCAGGGCATACAACACCGCCTCCGGGCATACAACACCGCTTCCGGGCATACCACACCGCCTCCGGGCATACAACACCGCCTCCGGGCATACAACACCGCCTCCGGGCATACCACACCGCCTCCGGGCATACAACACCGCCTCCGGGCATACAACACCGCCTCCGGGCATACCACACCGTCTCACGTCATCATCAGCAACATCATCAGCAACATCATCAGCAACATCACCAGCAACATCATCAGCAACATCATCAGCAACATCATCAGCAACATCATCAGCAACATCATCAGCAACATCATCATCAACATCATCATCAACATCATCATCAACATCATCATCAACATCATCATCAACATCATCAGCAACATCATCAGCAACATCATCAGCAACATCATCAGCAACATCATCAACAACATCATCATCAGCAACATCATCATCAGCAACATCATCATCAGCAACATCATCATCATCATCATCATCATCATCATCATCATCATCATCATCATCATCATCATCATCATCATCATCATCATCATCATCATCATCATCATCATCATCATCATCATCATCATCATCATCATCATCATCATCATCATCATCATCATCATCATCATCATCATCATCATCATCATCATCATCATCATCATCATCATCATCATCATCATCATCATCATCATCATCATCATCATTATCATCATCATGCCCGGAGGCGGTGTTGTACCGCCTCCGGGCATACCACACCGCCTCCGGGCATACAACACCGCCTCCGGGCATACTACACCGCCTCCGGGCATACCACACCGCCTCCGGGCATACAACACCGCCTCCGGGCATACTACACCGCCTCCGGGCATACCACACCGCCTCCGGGCATACAACACCGCCTCCGGGCATACTGCACCGCCTCCGGGCATACCACACCGCCTCCGGGCATACAACACCGCCTCCGGGCATACTACACCGCCTCCGGGCATACCAGACCGCCTCAGGGCATACAACACCGCCTCCGGGCATACAACACCGCCTCCGGGCATACCACACCGCCTCCGGGCATACAACACCGCCTCCGGGCATACAACACCGCCTCCGGGCATACCACACCGCCTCCGGGCATACAACACCGCCTCCGGGCATACAACACCGCCTCCGGGCATACCACACCGTCTCACGTCATCATCAGCAACATCATCAGCAACATCATCAGCAACATCACCAGCAACATCATCAGCAACATCATCAGCAACATCATCAGCAACATCATCAGCAACATCATCAGCAACATCATCATCAACATCATCATCAACATCATCATCAACATCATCATCAACATCATCATCAACATCATCAGCAACATCATCAGCAACATCATCAGCAACATCATCAGCAACATCATCAACAACATCATCATCAGCAACATCATCATCAGCAACATCATCAACAGCAACATCATCATCATCATCATCATCATCATCATCATCATCATCATCATCATCATCATCATCATCATCATCATCATCATCATCATCATCATCATCATCATCATCATCATCATCATCATCATCATCATCATCATCATCATCATCATCATCATCATCATCATCATCATCATCATCATCATCATCATCATCATCATCATCATCATCATCATCATCATTATCATCATCATGCCCGGAGGCGGTGTTGTACCGCCTCCGGGCATACCACACCGCCTCCGGGCATACAACACCGCCTCCGGGCATACTACACCGCCTCCGGGCATACCACACCGCCTCCGGGCATACAACACCGCCTCCGGGCATACTACACCGCCTCCGGGCATACTACACCGCCTCCGGGCATACAACACCGCCTCCGGGCATACAACACCGCCTCCGGGCATACCACACCGCCTCCGGGCATGCAACACCGCCTCCGGGCATACAACACCGCAAACGGGCATACCACACCGTCTCACGTCATCATCAGCAACATCATCAGCAACATCATCAGCAACATCATCAGCAACATCACCAGCAACATCATCAGCAACATCATCAGCAACATCATCAGCAACATCATCATCAACATCATCACCAACATCATCATTAACATCATCATCAACATCAACATCATCATCAACATCATCATCAACATCATCATCAACATCATCATCAACATCATCATCAACATCATCATCAACATCATCATCAACATCATCATCAACTTCATCATCAACATCATCAGCAACATCATCAGCAACATCATCAGCAACATCATCAGCAACATCATCAACAACATCATCATCAGCAACATCATCATCAGCAACATCATCATCAGCAACATCATTATCATCATCATCATCATCATCATCATCATCATCATCATCATCATCATCATCATCATAATCATCATCATCATCATCATCATCATCATCATCATCATCATCATCATCATCATCATCATCATCATCATCATCATCATCATCATCATCATCATCATCATCATCATCATCATCATCATCATCATCATCATCATCATTATCATCATCATGCCCGGAGGCGGTGTTGTACCGCCTCCGGGCATACCACACCGCCTCCGGGCATACAACACCGCCTCCGGGCATACTACACCGCCTCCGGGCATACCACACCGCCTCCGGGCATACAACACCGCCTCCGGGCATACTACACCGCCTCCGGGCATACCACACCGCCTCCTGGCATACAACACCGCCTCCGGGCATACTGCACCGCCTCCGGGCATACCACACCGCCTCCGGGCATACAACACCGCCTCCGGGCATACTACACCGCCTCCGGGCATACCAGACCGCCTCAGGGCATACAACACCGCCTCCGGGCATACAACACCGCCTCCGGGCATACCACACCGCCTCCGGGCATACAACACCGCCTCCGGGCATACAACACCGCCTCCGGGCATACCACACCGCCTCCGGGCATACAACACCGCCTCCGGGCATACAACACCGCCTCCGGGCATACCACACCGTCTCACGTCATCATCAGCAACATCATCAGCAACATCATCAGCAACATCACCAGCAACATCATCAGCAACATCATCAGCAACATCATCAGCAACATCATCAGCAACATCATCAGCAACATCATCATCAACATCATCATCAACATCATCATCAACATCATCATCAACATCATCATCAACATCATCAGCAACATCATCAGCAACATCATCAGCAACATCATCAGCAACATCATCAACAACATCATCATCAGCAACATCATCATCAGCAACATCATCATCAGCAACATCATCATCATCATCATCATCATCATCATCATCATCATCATCATCATCATCATCATCATCATCATCATCATCATCATCATCATCATCATCATCATCATCATCATCATCATCATCATCATCATCATCATCATCATCATCATCATCATCATCATCATCATCATCATCATCATCATCATCATCATCATCATCATCATCATCATCATCATCATCATCATCATTATCATCATCATGCCCGGAGGCGGTGTTGTACCGCCTCCGGGCATACCACACCGCCTCCGGGCATACAACACCGCCTCCGGGCATACTACACCGCCTCCGGGCATACCACACCGCCTCCGGGCATACAACACCGCCTCCGGGCATACTACACCGCCTCCGGGCATACTACACCGCCTCCGGGCATACAACACCGCCTCCGGGCATACAACACCGCCTCCGGGCATACCACACCGCCTCCGGGCATGCAACACCGCCTCCGGGCATACAACACCGCAAACGGGCATATCACACCGTCTCACGTCATCATCAGCAACATCATCAGCAACATCATCAGCAACATCATCAGCAACATCACCAGCAACATCATCAGCAACATCATCAGCAACATCATCAGCAACATCATCATCAACATCATCATCAACATCATCATTAACATCATCATCAACATCAACATCATCATCAACATCATCATCAACATCATCATCAACATCATCATCAACATCATCATCAACATCATCATCAACATCATCATCAACATCATCATCAACATCATCATCAACATCATCAGCAACATCATCAGCAACATCATCAGCAACATCATCAGCAACATCATCAACAACATCATCATCAGCAACATCATCATCAGCAACATCATCATCAGCAACATCATCATCATCATCATCATCATCATCATCATCATCATCATCATCATCATCATCATCATCATCATCATCATCATCATCATCATCATCATCATCATCATCATCATCATCATCATCATCATCATCATCATCATCATCATCATCATCATCATCATCATCATCATCATCATCATCATCATCATCATCATCATCATCATCATCATCATCATCATCATCATCATCATCATCATCATCATTATCATCATCATGCCCGGAGGCGGTGTTGTACCGCCTCCGGGCATACCACACCGCCTCCGGGCATACAACACCGCCTCCGGGCATACTACACCGCCTCCGGGCATACCACACCGCCTCCGGGCATACAACACCGCCTCCGGGCATACTACACCGCCTCCGGGCATACCACACCGCCTCCGGGCATACAACACCGCCTCCGGGCATACTGCACCGCCTCCGGGCATACCACACCGCCTCCGGGCATACAACACCGCCTCCGGGCATACTACACCGCCTCCGGGCATACCAGACCGCCTCAGGGCATACAACACCGCTTCCGGGCATACAACACCGCCTCCGGGCATACCACACCGCTTCCGGGCATACAACACCGCCTCCGGGCATACAACACCGCCTCCGGGCATACCACACCGCCTCCGGGCATACAACACCGCCTCCGGGCATACAACACCGCCTCCGGGCATACAACACCGCCTCCGGGCATACCACACCGTCTCACGTCATCATCAGCAACATCATCAGCAACATCATCAGCAACATCACCAGCAACATCATCAGCAACATCATCAGCAACATCATCAGCAACATCATCAGCAACATCATCAGCAACATCATCATCAACATCATCATCAACATCATCATCAACATCATCATCAACATCATCATCAACATCATCAGCAACATCATCAGCAACATCATCAGCAACATCATCAGCAACATCATCAACAACATCATCATCAGCAACATCATCATCAGCAACATCATCATCAGCAACATCATCATCATCATCATCATCATCATCATCATCATCATCATCATCATCATCATCATCATCATCATCATCATCATCATCATCATCATCATCATCATCATCATCATCATCATCATCATCATCATCATCATCATCATCATCATCATCATCATCATCATCATCATCATCATCATCATCATCATCATCATCATTATCATCATCATGCCCGGAGGCGGTGTTGTACCGCCTCCGGGCATACCACACCGCCTGCGGGCATACAACACCGCCTCCGGGCATACTACACCGCCTCCGGGCATACCACACCGCCTCCGGGCATACAACACCGCCTCCGGGCATACAACACCGCCTCCGGGCATACCACACCGTCTCACGTCATCATCAGCAACATAATCAGCAACATCATCAGCAACATCACCACAGCAACATCATCAGCAACATCATCAGCAACATCATCAGCAACATCATCAGCAACATCATCAGCAACATCATCATCAACATCATCATCAACATCATCATCAACATCATCATCAACATCATCATCAACATCATCAGCAACATCATCAGCAACATCATCAGCAACATCATCAGCAACATCATCAACAACATCATCATCAGCAACATCATCATCAGCAACATCATCATCAGCAACATCATCATCATCATCATCATCATCATCATCATCATCATCATCATCATCATCATCATCATCATCATCATCATCATCATCATCATCATCATCATCATCATCATCATCATCATCATCATCATCATCATCATCATCATCATCATCATCATCATCATCATCATCATCATCATCATCATCATCATCATCATCATCATCATCATCATCATCATTATCATCATCATGCCTGGAGGCGGTGTTGTACCGCCTCCGGGCATACCACACCGCCTCCGGGCATACAACACCGCCTCCGGGCATACTACACCGCTTCCGGGCATACCACACCGCCTCCGGGCATACAACACCGCCTCCGGGCATACTACACCGCCTCCGGGCATACAACACCGCCTCCGGGCATACAACACCGCCTCCGGGCATACTGCACCGCCTCCGGGCATACCACACCGCCTCCGGGCATACAACACCGCCTCCGGGCATACTACACCGCCTCCGGGCATACCAGACCGCCTCAGGGCATACAACACCGCCTCCGGGCATACAACACCGCCTCCGGGCATACCACACCGCCTCCGGGCATACAACACCGCCTCCGGGCATACAACACCGCCTCCGGGCATACCACACCGTCTCACGTCATCATCAGCAACATCATCAGCAACATCATCAGCAACATCACCAGCAACATCATCAGCAACATCATCAGCAACATCATCAGCAACATCATCAGCAACATCATCAGCAACATCATCAGCAACATCATCATCAACATCATCATCAACATCATCATCAACATCATCATCAACATCATCAGCAACATCATCAGCAACATCATCAGCAACATCATCAGCAACATCATCAACAACATCATCATCAGCAACATCATCATCAGCAACATCATCATCAGCAACATCATCATCATCATCATCATCATCATCATCATCATCATCATCATCATCATCATCATCATCATCATCATCATCATCATCATCATCATCATCATCATCATCATCATCATCATCATCATCATCATCATCATCATCATCATCATCATCATCATCATCATCATCATCATCATCATCATCATCATCATCATCATCATCATCATCATCATCATTATCATCATCATGCCCGGAGGCGGTGTTGTACCGCCTCCGGGCATACCACACCGCCTCCGGGCATACAACACCGCCTCCGGGCATACTACACCGCCTCCGGGCATACCACACCGCCTCCGGGCATACAACACCGCCTCCGGGCATACTACACCGCCTCCGGGCATACTACACCGCCTCCGGGCATACAACACCGCCTCCGGGCATACAACACCGCCTCCGGGCATACCACACCGCCTCCGGGCATACAACACCGCCTCCGGGTATACAACACCGCAAACGGGCATACCACACCGTCTCACGTCATCATCAGCAACATCATCAGCAACATCATCAGCAACATCATCAGCAACATCACCAGCAACATCATCAGCAACATCATCAGCAACATCATCAGCAACATCATCATCAACATCATCATCAACATCATCATTAACATCATCATCAACATCAACATCATCATCAACATCATCATCAACATCATCATCAACATCATCATCAACATCATCATCAACATCATCATCCACATCATCATCAACATCATCATCAACATCATCAGCAACATCATCAGCAACATCATCAGCAACATCATCAGCAACATCATCAACAACATCATCATCAACATCATCATCAACATCATCATCAACATCATCATCAACATCATCAGCAACATCATCAGCAACATCATCAGCAACATCATCAGCAACATCATCAACAACATCATCATCAGCAACATCATCATCAGCAACATCATCATCAGCAACATCATCATCATCATCATCATCATCATCATCATCATCATCATCATCATCATCATCATCATCATCATCATCATCATCATCATCATCATCATCATCATCATTATCATCAGCATGCCCGGAGGCGGTGTTGTACCGCCTCCGGGCATACCACACCGCCTCCGGGCATACAACACCGCCTCCGGGCATACTACACCGCTTCCGGGCATACCACACCGCCTCCGGGCATACAACACCGCCTCCGGGCATACTACACCGCCTCCGGGCATACAACACCCCCTCCGGGCATACAACACCGCCTCCGGGCATACTGCACCGCCTCCGGGCATACCACACCGCCTCCGGGCATACAACACCGCCTCCGGGCATACTACACCGCCTCCGGGCATACCAGACCGCCTCAGGGCATACAACACCGCCTCCGGGCATACAACACCGCCTCCGGGCATACCACACCGCCTCCGGGCATACAACACCGCCTCCGGGCATACAACACCGCCTCCGGGCATACCACACCGCCTCCGGGCATACAACACCGCCTCCGGGCATACAACACCGCCTCCGGGCATACCACACCGTCTCACGTCATCATCAGCAACATCATCAGCAACATCATCAGCAACATCACCAGCAACATCATCAGCAACATCATCAGCAACATCATCAGTAACATCATCAGCAACATCATCAGCAACATCATCATCAACATCATCATCAACATCATCATCAACATCATCATCAACATCATCATCAACATCATCAGCAACATCATCAGCAACATCATCAGCAACATCATCAGCAACATCATCAACAACATCATCATCAGCAACATCATCATCAGCAACATCATCATCAGAAACATCATCATCATCATCATCATCATCATCATCATCATCATCATCATCATCATCATCATCATCATCATCATCATCATCATCATCATCATCATCATCATCATCATCATCATCATCATCATCATCATCATCATCATCATCATCATCATCATCATCATCATCATTATCATCATCATGCCCGGAGGCGGTGTTGTACCGCCTCCGGGACCACACCGCCTCCGGGCATACAACACCGCCTCCGGGCATACTACACCGCCTCCGGGCATACCACACCGCCTCCGGGCATACAACACCGCCTCCGGGCATACTACACCGCCTCCGGGCATACCACACCGCCTCCGGGCATACAACACCGCCTCCGGGCATACTGCACCGCCTCCGGGCATACCACACCGCCTCCGGGCATACAACACCGCCTCCGGGCATACTACACCGCCTCCGGGCATACCAGACCGCCTCAGGGCATACAACACCGCCTCCGGGCATACAACACCGCCTCCGGGCATACCACACCGCCTCCGGGCATACAACACCGCCTCCGGGCATACAACACCGCCTCCGGGCATACCACACCGCCTCCGGGCATACAACACCGCCTCCGGGCATACAACACCGCCTCCGGGCATACCACACCGTCTCACGTCATCATCAGCAACATCATCAGCAACATTATCAGCAACATCACCAGCAACATCATCAGCAACATCATCAGCAACATCATCAGCAACATCATCAGCAACATCATCAGCAACATCATCATCAACATCATCATCAACATCATCATCAACATCATCATCAACATCATCATCAACATCATCAGCAACATCATCAGCAACATCATCAGCAACATCATCAGCAACATCATCAACAACATCATCATCAGCAACATCATCATCAGCAACATCATCATCAGCAACATCATCATCATCATCATCATCATCATCATCATCATCATCATCATCATCATCATCATCATCATCATCATCATCATCATCATCATCATCATCATCATCATCATCATCATCATCATCATCATCATCATCATCATCATCATCATCATCATCATCATCATCATCATCATCATCATCATCATTATCATCATCATGCCTGGAGGCGGTGTTGTACCGCCTCCGGGCATACCACACCGCCTCCGGGCATACAACACCGCCTCCGGGCATACTACACCGCTTCCGGGCATACCACACCGCCTCCGGGCATACAACACCGCCTCCGGGCATACTACACCGCCTCCGGGCATACAACACCGCCTCCGGGCATACAACACCGCCTCCGGGCATACTGCACCGCCTCCGGGCATCCCACACCGCCTCCGGGCATACAACACCGCCTCCGGGCATACTACACCGCCTCCGGGCATACCAGACCGCCTCAGGGCATACAACACCGCCTCCGGGCATACAACACCGCTTCCGGGCATACCACACCGCCTCCGGGCATACAACACCGCCTCCGGGCATACAACACCGCCTCCGGGCATACCACACCGCCTCCGGGCATACAACACCGCCTCCGGGCATACAACACCGCCTCCGGGCATACCACACCGTCTCACGTCATCATCAGCAACATCATCAGCAACATCATCAGCAACATCACCAGCAACATCATCAGCAACATCATCAGCAACATCATCAGCAACATCATCAGCAACATCATCAGCAACATCATCATCAACATCATCATCAACATCATCATCAACATCATCATCAACATCATCATCAACATCATCAGCAACATCATCAGCAACATCATCAGCAACATCATCAGCAACATCATCAACAACATCATCATCAGCAACATCATCATCAGCAACATCATCATCAGCAACATCATCATCATCATCATCATCATCATCATCATCATCATCATCATCATCATCATCATCATCATCATCATCATCATCATCATCATCATCATCATCATCATCATCATCATCATCATCATCATCATCATCATCATCATCATCATCATCATCATCATCATCATTATCATCATCATGCCCGGAGGCGGTGTTGTACCGCCTCCGGGCATACCACACCGCCTCCGGGCATACAACACCGCCTCCGGGCATACTACACCGCCTCCGGGCATACCACACCGCCTCCGGGCATACAACACCGCCTCCGGGCATACTACACCGCCTCCGGGCATACCACACCGCCTCCGGGCATACAACACCGCCTCCGGGCATACTGCACCGCCTCCGGGCATACCACACCGCCTCAGGGCATACAACACCGCCTCCGGGCATACTACACCGCCTCCAGGCATACCAGACCGCCTCAGGGCATACAACACCGCCTCCGGGCATACAACACCGCCTCCGGGCATACCACACCGCCTCCGGGCATACAACACCGCCTCCGGGCATACAACACCGCCTCCGGGCATACCACACCGCCTCCGGGCATACAACACCGCCTCCGGGCATACAACACCGCCTCCGGGCATACCACACCGTCTCACGTCATCATCAGCAACATCATCAGCAACATCATCAGCAACATCACCAGCAACATCATCAGCAACATCATCAGCAACATCATCAGCAACATCATCAGCAACATCATCAGCAACATCATCATCAACATCGTCATCAACATCATCATCAACATCATCATCAACATCATCATCAACATCATCAGCAACATCATCAGCAACATCATCAGCAACATCATCAGCAACATCATCAACAACATCATCATCAGCAACATCATCATCAGCAACATCATCATCAGCAACATCATCATCATCATCATCATCATCATCATCATCATCATCATCATCATCATCATCATCATCATCATCATCATCATCATCATCATCATCATCATCATCATCATCATCATCATCATCATCATCATCATCATCATCATCATCATCATCATCATCATCATCATCATCATCATCATCATCATCATCATCATCATCATCATCATCATCATCATTATCATCATCATGCCCGGAGGCGGTGTTGTACCGCCTCCGGGCATACCACACCGCCTCCGGGCATACAACACCGCCTCCGGGCATACTACACCGCCTCCGGGCATACCACACCGCCTCCGGGCATACAACACCGCCTCCGGGCATACTACACCGCCTCCGGGCATACTACACCGCCTCCGGGCATACAACACCGCCTCCGGGCATACAACACCGCCTCCGGGCATACCACACCGCCTCCGGGCATGCAACACCGCCTCCGGGCATACAACACCGCAAACGGGCATACCACACCGTCTCACGTCATCATCAGCAACATCATCAGCAACATCATCAGCAACATCATCAGCAACATCACCAGCAACATCATCAGCAACATCATCAGCAACATCATCAGCAACATCATCATCAACATCATCACCAACATCATCATTAACATCATCATCAACATCAACATCATCATCAACATCATCATCAACATCATCATCAACATCATCATCAACATCATCATCAACATCATCATCAACATCATCATCAACATCATCATCAACTTCATCATCAACATCATCAGCAACATCATCAGCAACATCATCAGCAACATCATCAGCAACATCATCAACAACATCATCATCAGCAACATCATCATCAGCAACATCATCATCAGCAACATCATTATCATCATCATCATCATCATCATCATCATCATCATCATCATCATCATCATCATCATAATCATCATCATCATCATCATCATCATCATCATCATCATCATCATCATCATCATCATCATCATCATCATCATCATCATCATCATCATCATCATCATCATCATCATCATCATCATCATCATCATCATCATCATCATCATCATCATCATTATCATCATCATGCCCGGAGGCGGTGTTGTACCGCCTCCGGGCATACCACACCGCCTCCGGGCATACAACACCGCCTCCGGGCATACTACACCGCCTCCGGGCATACCACACCGCCTCCGGGCATACAACACCGCCTCCGGGCATACTACACCGCCTCCGGGCATACCACACCGCCTCCGGGCATACAACACCGCCTCCGGGCATACTGCACCGCCTCCGGGCATACCACACCGCCTCCGGGCATACAACACCGCCTCCGGGCATACTACACCGCCTCCGGGCATACCAGACCGCCTCAGGGCATACAACACCGCCTCCGGGCATACAACACCGCCTCCGGGCATACCACACCGCCTCCGGGCATACAACACCGCCTCCGGGCATACAACACCGCCTCCGGGCATACCACACCGCCTCCGGGCATACAACACCGCCTCCGGGCATACAACACCGCCTCCGGGCATACCACACCGTCTCACGTCATCATCAGCAACATCATCAGCAACATCATCAGCAACATCACCAGCAACATCATCAGCAACATCATCAGCAACATCATCAGCAACATCATCAGCAACATCATCAGCAACATCATCATCAACATCATCATCAACATCATCATCAACATCATCATCAACATCATCATCAACATCATCAGCAACATCATCAGCAACATCATCAGCAACATCATCAGCAACATCATCAACAACATCATCATCAGCAACATCATCATCAGCAACATCATCATCAGCAACATCATCATCATCATCATCATCATCATCATCATCATCATCATCATCATCATCATCATCATCATCATCATCATCATCATCATCATCATCATCATCATCATCATCATCATCATCATCATCATCATCATCATCATCATCATCATCATCATCATCATCATCATCATCATCATCATCATCATCATCATCATCATCATCATTATCATCATCATGCCCGGAGGCGGTGTTGTACCGCCTCCGGGCATACCACACCGCCTCCGGGCATACAACACCGCCTCCGGGCATACTACACCGCCTCCGGGCATACCACACCGCCTCCGGGCATACAACACCGCCTCCGGGCATACTACACCGCCTCCGGGCATACTACACCGCCTCCGGGCATACAACACCGCCTCCGGGCATACAACACCGCCTCCGGGCATACCACACCGCCTCCGGGCATGCAACACCGCCTCCGGGCATACAACACCGCAAACGGGCATACCACACCGTCTCACGTCATCATCAGCAACATCATCAGCAACATCATCAGCAACATCATCAGCAACATCACCAGCAACATCATCAGCAACATCATCAGCAACATCATCAGCAACATCATCATCAACATCATCATCAACATCATCATTAACATCATCATCAACATCAACATCATCATCAACATCATCATCAACATCATCATCAACATCATCATCAACATCATCATCAACATCATCATCAACATCATCATCAACATCATCATCAACATCATCATCAACATCATCAGCAACATCATCAGCAACATCATCAGCAACATCATCAGCAACATCATCAACAACATCATCATCAGCAACATCATCATCAGCAACATCATCATCAGCAACATCATCATCATCATCATCATCATCATCATCATCATCATCATCATCATCATCATCATCATCATCATCATCATCATCATCATCATCATCATCATCATCATCATCATCATCATCATCATCATCATCATCATCATCATCATCATCATCATCATCATCATCATCATCATCATCATCATCATTATCATCATCATGCCCGGAGGCGGTGTTGTACCGCCTCCGGGCATACCACACCGCCTCCGGGCATACAACACCGCCTCCGGGCATACTACACCGCCTCCGGGCATACCACACCGCCTCCGGGCATACAACACCGCCTCCGGGCATACTACACCGCCTCCGGGCATACTACACCGCCTCCGGGCATACAACACCGCCTCCGGGCATACAACACCGCCTCCGGGCATACCACACCGCCTCCGGGCATGCAACACCGCCTCCGGGCATACAACACCGCAAACGGGCATATCACACCGTCTCACGTCATCATCAGCAACATCATCAGCAACATCATCAGCAACATCATCAGCAACATCACCAGCAACATCATCAGCAACATCATCAGCAACATCATCAGCAACATCATCATCAACATCATCATCAACATCATCATTAACATCATCATCAACATCAACATCATCATCAACATCATCATCAACATCATCATCAACATCATCATCAACATCATCATCAACATCATCATCAACATCATCATCAACATCATCATCAACATCATCATCAACATCATCAGCAACATCATCAGCAACATCATCAGCAACATCATCAGCAACATCATCAACAACATCATCATCAGCAACATCATCATCAGCAACATCATCATCAGCAACATCATCATCATCATCATCATCATCATCATCATCATCATCATCATCATCATCATCATCATCATCATCATCATCATCATCATCATCATCATCATCATCATCATCATCATCATCATCATCATCATCATCATCATCATCATCATCATCATCATCATCATCATCATCATCATCATCATCATCATCATCATCATCATCATCATCATCATCATCATCATCATCATCATCATCATTATCATCATCATGCCCGGAGGCGGTGTTGTACCGCATCCGGGCATACCACACCGCCTCCGGGCATACAACACCGCCTCCGGGCATACTACACCGCCTCCGGGCATACCACACCGCCTCCGGGCATACAACACCGCCTCCGGGCATACTACACCGCCTCCGGGCATACCACACCGCCTCCGGGCATACAACACCGCCTCCGGGCATACTGCACCGCCTCCGGGCATACCACACCGCCTCCGGGCATACAACACCGCCTCCGGGCATACTACACCGCATCCGGGCATACCAGACCGCCTCAGGGCATACAACACCGCCTCCGGGCATACAACACCGCCTCCGGGCATACCACACCGCCTCCGGGCATACAACACCGTCTCACGTCATCATCAGCAACATCATCAGCAACATCATCAGCAACATCACCAGCAACATCATCAGCAACATCATCAGCAACATCATCAGCAACATCATCAGCAACATCATCAGCAACATCATCATCAACATCATCATCAACATCATCATCAACATCATCATCAACATCATCATCAACATCATCATCAACATCATCAGCAACATCATCAGCAACATCATCAGCAACATCATCAGCAACATCATCAACAACATCATCATCAGCAACATCATCATCAGCAACATCATCATCAGCAACATCATCATCATCATCATCATCATCATCATCATCATCATCATCATCATCATCATCATCATCATCATCATCATCATCATCATCATCATCATCATCATCATCATCATCATCATCATCATCATCATCATCATCATCATCATCATCATCATCATCATCATCATCATCATCATCATTATCATCATCATGCCCGGAGGCGGTGTTGTACCGCCTCCGGGCATACCACACCGCCTGCGGGCATACAACACCGCCTACGGGCATACTACACCGCCTCCGGGCATACCACACCGCCTCCGGGCATACAACACCGCCTCCGGGCATACAACACCGCCTCCGGGCATACCACACCGTCTCACGTCATCATCAGCAACATCATCAGCAACATCATCAGCAACATCACCAGCAACATCATCAGCAACATCATCAGCAACATCATCAGCAACATCATCAGCAACATCATCAGCAACATCATCATCAACATCATCATCAACATCATCATCAACATCATCATCAACATCATCATCAACATCATCAGCAACATCATCAGCAACATCATCAGCAACATCATCAGCAACATCATCAACAACATCATCATCAGCAACATCATCATCAGCAACATCATCATCAGCAACATCATCATCATCATCATCATCATCATCATCATCATCATCATCATCATCATCATCATCATCATCATCATCATCATCATCATCATCATCATCAATCATCATCATCATCATCATCATCATCATCATCATCATCATCATCATCATCATCATCATCATCATCATCATCATCATCATCATCATCATCATTATCATCATCATGCCTGGAGGCGGTGTTGTACCGCCTCCGGGCATACCACACCGCCTCCGGGCATACAACACCGCCTCCGGGCATACTACACCGCTTCCGGGCATACCACACCGCCTCCGGGCATACAACACCGCCTCCGGGCATACTACACCGCCTCCGGGCATACAACACCGCCTCCGGGCATACAACACCGCCTCCGGGCATACTGCACCGCCTCCGGGCATACCACACCGCCTCCGGGCATACAACACCGCCTCCGGGCATACTACACCGCCTCCGGGCATACCAGACCGCCTCAGGGCATACAACACCGCCTCCGGGCATACAACACCGCCTCCGGGCATACCACACCGCCTCCGGGCATACAACACCGCCTCCGGGCATACAACACCGCCTCCGGGCATACCACACCGTCTCACGTCATCATCAGCAACATCATCAGCAACATCATCAGCAACATCACCAGCAACATCATCAGCAACATCATCAGCAACATCATCAGCAACATCATCAGCAACATCATCAGCAACATCATCAGCAACATCATCATCAACATCATCATCAACATCATCATCAACATCATCATCAACATCATCAGCAACATCATCAGCAACATCATCAGCAACATCATCAGCAACATCATCAACAACATCATCATCAGCAACATCATCATCAGCAACATCATCATCAGCAACATCATCATCATCATCATCATCATCATCATCATCATCATCATCATCATCATCATCATCATCATCATCATCATCATCATCATCATCATCATCATCATCATCATCATCATCATCATCATCATCATCATCATCATCATCATCATCATCATCATCATCATCATCATCATCATCATCATCATCATCATCATCATCATCATCATCATCATCATCATCATCATCATCATCATCATCATCATTATCATCATCATTATCATCATCATGCCCGGAGGCGGTGTTGTACCGCCTCCGGGCATACCACACCGCCTCCGGGCATACAACACCGCCTCCGGGCATACTACACCGCCTCCGGGCATACCACACCGCCTCCGGGCATACAACACCGCCTCCGGGCATACTACACCGCCTCCGGGCATACTACACCGCCTCCGGGCATACAACACCGCCTCCGGGCAAACAACACCGCCTCCGGGCATACCACACCGCCTCCGGGCATACAACACCGCCTCCGGGTATACAACACCGCAAACGGGCATACCACACCGTCTCACGTCATCATCAGCAACATCATCAGCAACATCATCAGCAACATCATCAGCAACATCACCAGCAACATCATCAGCAACATCATCAGCAACATCATCAGCAACATCATCATCAACATCATCATCAACATCATCATTAACATCATCATCAACATCAACATCATCATCAACATCATCATCAACATCATCATCAACATCATCATCAACATCATCATCAACATCATCATCAACATCATCATCAACATCATCATCAGCAACATCATCATCAGCAACATCATCATCATCATCATCATCATCATCATCATCATCATCATCATCATCATCATCATCATCATCATCATCATCATCATCATCATCATCATCATCATCATCATCATCATCATCATCATCATCATCATCATCATCATCATCATCATCATCATCATCATCATCATCATCATCATCATCATCATCATCATCATCATCATCATCATTATCATCATCATGCCCGGAGGCGGTGTTGTACCGCCTCCGGGCATACCACACCGCCTCCGGGCATACAACACCGCCTCCGGGCATACTACACCGCCTCCGGGCATACCACACCGCCTCCGGGCATACAACACCGCCTCCGGGCATACTACACCGCCTCCGGGCATACCACACCGCCTCCGGGCATACAACACCGCCTCCGGGCATACTGCACCGCCTCCGGGCATACCACACCGCCTCCGGGCATACAACACCGCCTCCGGGCATACTACACCGCCTCCGGGCATACCAGACCGCCTCAGGGCATACAACACCGCCTCCGGGCATACAACACCGCCTCCGGGCATACCACACCGCCTCCGGGCATACAACACCGCCTCCGGGCATACAACACCGCCTCCGGGCATACCACACCGCCTCCGGGCATACAACACCGCCTCCGGGCATACAACACCGCCTCCGGGCATACCACACCGTCTCACGTCATCATCAGCAACATCATCAGCAACATCATCAGCAACATCACCAGCAACATCATCAGCAACATCATCAGCAACATCATCAGCAACATCATCAGCAACATCATCAGCAACATCATCATCAACATCATCATCAACATCATCATCAACATCATCATCAACATCATCATCAACATCATCAGCAACATCATCAGCAACATCATCAGCAACATCATCAGCAACATCATCAACAACATCATCATCAGCAACATCATCATCAGCAACATCATCATCAGCAACATCATCATCATCATCATCATCATCATCATCATCATCATCATCATCATCATCATCATCATCATCATCATCATCATCATCATCATCATCATCATCATCATCATCATCATCATCATCATCATCATCATCATCATCATCATCATCATCATCATCATCATCATCATCATCATCATCATCATCATCATCATCATCATCATCATCATCATTATCATCATCATGCCCGGAGGCGGTGTTGTACCGCCTCCGGGCATACCACACCGCCTCCGGGCATACAACACCGCCTCCGGGCATACTACACCGCCTCCGGGCATACCACACCGCCTCCGGGCATACAACACCGCCTCCGGGCATACTACACCGCCTCCGGGCATACTACACCGCCTCCGGGCATACAACACCGCCTCCGGGCATACAACACCGCCTCCGGGCATACCACACCGCCTCCGGGCATGCAACACCGCCTCCGGGCATACAACACCGCAAACGGGCATACCACACCGTCTCACGTCATCATCAGCAACATCATCAGCAACATCATCAGCAACATCATCAGCAACATCACCAGCAACATCATCAGCAACATCATCAGCAACATCATCAGCAACATCATCATCAACATCATCATCAACATCATCATTAACATCATCATCAACATCAACATCATCATCAACATCATCATCAACATCATCATCAACATCATCATCAACATCATCATCAACATCATCATCAACATCATCATCAACATCATCATCAACATCATCATCAACATCATCAGCAACATCATCAGCAACATCATCAGCAACATCATCAGCAACATCATCAACAACATCATCATCAGCAACATCATCATCAGCAACATCATCATCAGCAACATCATCATCATCATCATCATCATCATCATCATCATCATCATCATCATCATCATCATCATCATCATCATCATCATCATCATCATCATCATCATCATCATCATCATCATCATCATCATCATCATCATCATCATCATCATCATCATCATCATCATCATCATCATCATCATCATCATTATCATCATCATGCCCGGAGGCGGTGTTGTACCGCCTCCGGGCATACCACACCGCCTCCGGGCATACAACACCGCCTCCGGGCATACTACACCGCCTCCGGGCATACCACACCGCCTCCGGGCATACAACACCGCCTCCGGGCATACTACACCGCCTCCGGGCATACTACACCGCCTCCGGGCATACAACACCGCCTCCGGGCATACAACACCGCCTCCGGGCATACCACACCGCCTCCGGGCATGCAACACCGCCTCCGGGCATACAACACCGCAAACGGGCATATCACACCGTCTCACGTCATCATCAGCAACATCATCAGCAACATCATCAGCAACATCATCAGCAACATCACCAGCAACATCATCAGCAACATCATCAGCAACATCATCAGCAACATCATCATCAACATCATCATCAACATCATCATTAACATCATCATCAACATCAACATCATCATCAACATCATCATCAACATCATCATCAACATCATCATCAACATCATCATCAACATCATCATCAACATCATCATCAACATCATCATCAACATCATCATCAACATCATCAGCAACATCATCAGCAACATCATCAGCAACATCATCAGCAACATCATCAACAACATCATCATCAGCAACATCATCATCAGCAACATCATCATCAGCAACATCATCATCATCATCATCATCATCATCATCATCATCATCATCATCATCATCATCATCATCATCATCATCATCATCATCATCATCATCATCATCATCATCATCATCATCATCATCATCATCATCATCATCATCATCATCATCATCATCATCATCATCATCATCATCATCATCATCATCATCATCATCATCATCATCATCATCATCATCATCATCATCATCATCATCATTATCATCATCATGCCCGGAGGCGGTGTTGTACCGCCTCCGGGCATACCACACCGCCTCCGGGCATACAACACCGCCTCCGGGCATACTACACCGCCTCCGGGCATACCACACCGCCTCCGGGCATACAACACCGCCTCCGGGCATACTACACCGCCTCCGGGCATACCACACCGCCTCCGGGCATACAACACCGCCTCCGGGCATACTGCACCGCCTCCGGGCATACCACACCGCCTCCGGGCATACAACACCGCCTCCGGGCATACTACACCGCATCCGGGCATACCAGACCGCCTCAGGGCATACAACACCGCCTCCGGGCATACAACACCGCCTCCGGGCATACCACACCGCCTCCGGGCATACAACACCGTCTCACGTCATCATCAGCAACATCATCAGCAACATCATCAGCAACATCACCAGCAACATCATCAGCAACATCATCAGCAACATCATCAGCAACATCATCAGCAACATCATCAGCAACATCATCATCAACATCATCATCAACATCATCATCAACATCATCATCAACATCATCATCAACATCATCATCAACATCATCAGCAACATCATCAGCAACATCATCAGCAACATCATCAGCAACATCATCAACAACATCATCATCAGCAACATCATCATCAGCAACATCATCATCAGCAACATCATCATCATCATCATCATCATCATCATCATCATCATCATCATCATCATCATCATCATCATCATCATCATCATCATCATCATCATCATCATCATCATCATCATCATCATCATCATCATCATCATCATCATCATCATCATCATCATCATCATCATCATCATCATCATCATTATCATCATCATGCCCGGAGGCGGTGTTGTACCGCCTCCGGGCATACCACACCGCCTGCGGGCATACAACACCGCCTACGGGCATACTACACCGCCTCCGGGCATACCACACCGCCTCCGGGCATACAACACCGCCTCCGGGCATACAACACCGCCTCCGGGCATACCACACCGTCTCACGTCATCATCAGCAACATCATCAGCAACATCATCAGCAACATCACCAGCAACATCATCAGCAACATCATCAGCAACATCATCAGCAACATCATCAGCAACATCATCAGCAACATCATCATCAACATCATCATCAACATCATCATCAACATCATCATCAACATCATCATCAACATCATCAGCAACATCATCAGCAACATCATCAGCAACATCATCAGCAACATCATCAACAACATCATCATCAGCAACATCATCATCAGCAACATCATCATCAGCAACATCATCATCATCATCATCATCATCATCATCATCATCATCATCATCATCATCATCATCATCATCATCATCATCATCATCATCATCATCATCATCATCATCATCATCATCATCATCATCATCATCATCATCATCATCATCATCATCATCATCATCATCATCATCATCATCATCATCATCATCATCATCATCATCATCATCATTATCATCATCATGCCTGGAGGCGGTGTTGTACCGCCTCCGGGCATACCACACCGCCTCCGGGCATACAACACCGCCTCCGGGCATACTACACCGCTTCCGGGCATACCACACCGCCTCCGGGCATACAACACCGCCTCCGGGCATACTACACCGCCTCCGGGCATACAACACCGCCTCCGGGCATACAACACCGCCTCCGGGCATACTGCACCGCCTCCGGGCATACCACACCGCCTCCGGGCATACAACACCGCCTCCGGGCATACTACACCGCCTCCGGGCATACCAGACCGCCTCAGGGCATACAACACCGCCTCCGGGCATACAACACCGCCTCCGGGCATACCACACCGCCTCCGGGCATACAACACCGCCTCCGGGCATACAACACCGCCTCCGGGCATACCACACCGTCTCACGTCATCATCAGCAACATCATCAGCAACATCATCAGCAACATCACCAGCAACATCATCAGCAACATCATCAGCAACATCATCAGCAACATCATCAGCAACATCATCAGCAACATCATCAGCAACATCATCATCAACATCATCATCAACATCATCATCAACATCATCATCAACATCATCAGCAACATCATCAGCAACATCATCAGCAACATCATCAGCAACATCATCAACAACATCATCATCAGCAACATCATCATCAGCAACATCATCATCAGCAACATCATCATCATCATCATCATCATCATCATCATCATCATCATCATCATCATCATCATCATCATCATCATCATCATCATCATCATCATCATCATCATCATCATCATCATCATCATCATCATCATCATCATCATCATCATCATCATCATCATCATCATCATCATCATCATCATCATCATCATCATCATCATCATCATCATCATCATCATCATCATCATCATTATCATCATCATTATCATCATCATGCCCGGAGGCGGTGTTGTACCGCCTCCGGGCATACCACACCGCCTCCGGGCATACAACACCGCCTCCGGGCATACTACACCGCCTCCGGGCATACCACACCGCCTCCGGGCATACAACACCGCCTCCGGGCATACTACACCGCCTCCGGGCATACTACACCGCCTCCGGGCATACAACACCGCCTCCGGGCAAACAACACCGCCTCCGGGCATACCACACCGCCTCCGGGCATACAACACCGCCTCCGGGTATACAACACCGCAAACGGGCATACCACACCGTCTCACGTCATCATCAGCAACATCATCAGCAACATCATCAGCAACATCATCAGCAACATCACCAGCAACATCATCAGCAACATCATCAGCAACATCATCAGCAACATCATCATCAACATCATCATCAACATCATCATTAACATCATCATCAACATCAACATCATCATCAACATCATCATCAACATCATCATCAACATCATCATCAACATGATCATCAACATCATCATCAACATCATCATCAACATCATCATCAACATCATCAGCAACATCATCAGCAACATCATCAGCAACATCATCAGCAACATCATCAACAACATCATCATCAGCAACATCATCATCAGCAACATCATCATCAGCAACATCATCATCATCATCATCATCATCATCATCATCATCATCATCATCATCATCATCATCATCATCATCATCATCATCATCATCATCATCATCATCATCATCATCATCATCATCATCATCATCATCATCATCATCATCATCATCATCATCATCATCATCATCATCATCATCATCATCATCATCATCATCATCATCATCATCATCATTATCATCATCATTATCATCATCATGCCCGGAGGCGGTGTTGTACCGCCTCCGGGCATACCACACCGCCTCCGGGCATACAACACCGCCTCCGGGCATACTACACCGCCTCCGGGCATACCACACCGCCTCCGGGCATACAACACCGCCTCCGGGCATACTACACCGCCTCCGGGCATACTACACCGCCTCCGGGCATACAACACCGCCTCCGGGCAAACAACACCGCCTCCGGGCATACCACACCGCCTCCGGGCATACAACACCGCCTCCGGGTATACAACACCGCAAACGGGCATACCACACCGTCTCACGTCATCATCAGCAACATCATCAGCAACATCATCAGCAACATCATCAGCAACATCACCAGCAACATCATCAGCAACATCATCAGCAACATCATCAGCAACATCATCATCAACATCATCATCAACATCATCATTAACATCATCATCAACATCAACATCATCATCAACATCATCATCAACATCATCATCAACATCATCATCAACATCATCATCAACATCATCATCAACATCATCATCAACATCATCATCAACATCATCAGCAACATCATCAGCAACATCATCAGCAACATCATCAGCAACATCATCAACAACATCATCATCAGCAACATCATCATCAGCAACATCATCATCAGCAACATCATCATCATCATCATCATCATCATCATCATCATCATCATCATCATCATCATCATCATCATCATCATCATCATCATCATCATCATCATCATCATCATCATCATCATCATCATCATCATCATCATCATCATCATCATCATCATCATCATCATCATCATCATCATCATCATCATCATCATCATCATCATCATCATCATTATCATCATCATGCCCGGAGGCGGTGTTGTACCGCCTCCGGGCATACCACACCGCCTCCGGGCATACAACACCGCCTCCGGGCATACTACACCGCCTCCGGGCATACCACACCGCCTCCAGGCATACAACACCGCCTCCGGGCATACTACACCGCCTCCGGGCATACCACACCGCCTCCGGGCATACAACACCGCCTCCGGGCATACTGCACCGCCTCCGGGCATACCACACCGCCTCCGGGCATACAACACCACCTCCGGGCATACTACACCGCCTCCGGGCATACCAGACCGCCTCAGGGCATACAACATCGCCTCCGGGCATACAACACCGCCTCCGGGCATACCACACCGCCTCCGGGCATACCACACCGTCTCACGTCATCATCAGCAACATCATCAGCAACATCATCAGCAACATCACCAGCAACATCATCAGCAACATCATCAGCAACATCATCAGCAACATCATCAGCAACATCATCAGCAACATCATCATCAACATCATCATCAACATCATCATCAACATCATCATCAACATCATCATCAACATCATCAGCAACATCATCAGCAACATCATCAGCAACATCATCAGCAACATCATCAACAACATCATCATCAGCAACATCATCATCAGCAACATCATCATCAGCAACATCATCATCATCATCATCATCATCATCATCATCATCATCATCATCATCATCATCATCATCATCATCATCATCATCATCATCATCATCATCATCATCATCATCATCATCATCATCATCATCATCATCATCATCATCATCATCATCATCATCATCATCATTATCATCATCATGCCCGGAGGCGGTGTTGTACCGCCTCCGGGCATACCACACCGCCTCCGGGCATACAACACCGCCTCCGGGCATACTACACCGCTTCCGGGCATACCACACCGCCTCCGGGCATACAACACCGCCTCCGGGCATACTACACCGCCTCCGGGCATACAACACCCCCTCCGGGCATACAACACCGCCTCCGGGCATACTGCACCGCCTCCGGGCATACCACACCGCCTCCGGGCATACAACACCGCCTCCGGGCATACTACACCGCCTCCGGGCATACCAGACCGCCTCAGGGCATACAACACCGCCTCCGGGCATACAACACCGCCTCCGGGCATACCACACCGCCTCCGGGCATACAACACCGCCTCCGGGCATACAACACCGCCTCCGGGCATACCACACCGCCTCCGGGCATACAACACCGCCTCCGGGCATACAACACCGCCTCCGGGCATACCACACCGTCTCACGTCATCATCAGCAACATCATCAGCAACATCATCAGCAACATCACCAGCAACATCATCAGCAACATCATCAGCAACATCATCAGTAGCATCATCAGCAACATCATCAGCAACATCATCATCAACATCATCATCAACATCATCATCAACATCATCATCAACATCATCATCAACATCATCAGCAACATCATCAGCAACATCATCAGCAACATCATCAGCAACATCATCAACAACATCATCATCAGCAACATCATCATCAGCAACATCATCATCAGAAACATCATCATCATCATCATCATCATCATCATCATCATCATCATCATCATCATCATCATCATCATCATCATCATCATCATCATCATCATCATCATCATCATCATCATCATCATCATCATCATCATCATCATCATCATCATCATCATCATCATTATCATCATCATGCCCGGAGGCGGTGTTGTACCGCCTCCGGGCATACCACACCGCCTCCGGGCATACAACACCGCCTCCGGGCATACTACACCGCCTCCGGGCATACCACACCGCCTCCGGGCATACAACACCGCCTCCGGGCATACTACACCGCCTCCGGGCATACCACACCGCCTCCGGGCATACAACACCGCCTCCGGGCATACTGCACCGCCTCCGGGCATACCACACCGCCTCCGGGCATACAACACCGCCTCCGGGCATACTACACCGCCTCCGGGCATACCAGACCGCCTCAGGGCATACAACACCGCCTCCGGGCATACAACACCGCCTCCGGGCATACCACACCGCCTCCGGGCATACAACACCGCCTCCGGGCATACAACACCGCCTCCGGGCATACCACACCGCCTCCGGGCATACAACACCGCCTCCGGGCATACAACACCGCCTCCGGGCATACCACACCGTCTCACGTCATCATCAGCAACATCATCAGCAACATCATCAGCAACATCACCAGCAACATCATCAGCAACATCATCAGCAACATCATCAGCAACATCATCAGCAACATCATCAGCAACATCATCATCAACATCATCATCAACATCATCATCAACATCATCATCAACATCATCATCAACATCATCAGCAACATCATCAGCAACATCATCAGCAACATCATCAGCAACATCATCAACAACATCATCATCAGCAACATCATCATCAGCAACATCATCATCAGCAACATCATCATCATCAACATCATCATCATCATCATCATCATCATCATCATCATCATCATCATCATCATCATCATCATCATCATCATCATCATCATCATCATCATCATCATCATCATCATCATCATCATCATCATCATCATCATCATCATCATCATCATCATCATCATCATCATCATCATCATCATCATCATCATCATCATCATCATCATTATCATCATCATGCCCGGAGGCGGTGTTGTACCGCCTCCGGGCATACCACACCGCCTCCGGGCATACAACACCGCCTCCGGGCATACTACACCGCCTCCGGGCATACCACACCGCCTCCGGGCATACAACACCGCCTCCGGGCATACTACACCGCCTCCGGGCATACTACACCGCCTCCGGGCATACAACACCGCCTCCGGGCATACAACACCGCCTCCGGGCATACCACACCGCCTCCGGGCATGCAACACCGCCTCCGGGCATACAACACCGCAAACGGGCATACCACACCGTCTCACGTCATCATCAGCAACATCATCAGCAACATCATCAGCAACATCATCAGCAACATCACCAGCAACATCATCAGCAACATCATCAGCAACATCATCAGCAACATCATCATCAACATCATCATCAACATCATCATTAACATCATCATCAACATCAACATCATCATCAACATCATCATCAACATCATCATCAACATCATCATCAACATCATCATCAACATCATCATCAACATCATCATCAACATCATCATCAACATCATCATCAACATCATCAGCAACATCATCAGCAACATCATCAGCAACATCATCAGCAACATCATCAACAACATCATCATCAGCAACATCATCATCAGCAACATCATCATCAGCAACATCATCATCATCATCATCATCATCATCATCATCATCATCATCATCATCATCATCATCATCATCATCATCATCATCATCATCATCATCATCATCATCATCATCATCATCATCATCATCATCATCATCATCATCATCATCATCATCATCATCATCATCATCATCATCATTATCATCATCATGCCCGGAGGCGGTGTTGTACCGCCTCCGGGCATACCACACCGCCTCCGGGCATACAACACCGCCTCCGGGCATACTACACCGCCTCCGGGCATACCACACCGCCTCCGGGCATACAACACCGCCTCCGGGCATACTACACCGCCTCCGGGCATACTACACCGCCTCCGGGCATACAACACCGCCTCCGGGCATACAACACCGCCTCCGGGCATACCACACCGCCTCCGGGCATGCAACACCGCCTCCGGGCATACAACACCGCAAACGGGCATATCACACCGTCTCACGTCATCATCAGCAACATCATCAGCAACATCATCAGCAACATCATCAGCAACATCACCAGCAACATCATCAGCAACATCATCAGCAACATCATCAGCAACATCATCATCAACATCATCATCAACATCATCATTAACATCATCATCAACATCAACATCATCATCAACATCATCATCAACATCATCATCAACATCATCATCAACATCATCATCAACATCATCATCAACATCATCATCAACATCATCATCAACATCATCATCAACATCATCAGCAACATCATCAGCAACATCATCAGCAACATCATCAGCAACATCATCAACAACATCATCATCAGCAACATCATCATCAGCAACATCATCATCAGCAACATCATCATCATCATCATCATCATCATCATCATCATCATCATCATCATCATCATCATCATCATCATCATCATCATCATCATCATCATCATCATCATCATCATCATCATCATCATCATCATCATCATCATCATCATCATCATCATCATCATCATCATCATCATCATCATCATCATCATCATCATCATCATCATCATCATCATCATCATCATCATCATCATCATCATCATTATCATCATCATGCCCGGAGGCGGTGTTGTACCGCCTCCGGGCATACCACACCGCCTCCGGGCATACAACACCGCCTCCGGGCATACTACACCGCCTCCGGGCATACCACACCGCCTCCGGGCATACAACACCGCCTCCGGGCATACTACACCGCCTCCGGGCATACCACACCGCCTCCGGGCATACAACACCGCCTCCGGGCATACTGCACCGCCTCCGGGCATACCACACCGCCTCCGGGCATACAACACCGCCTCCGGGCATACTACACCGCATCCGGGCATACCAGACCGCCTCAGGGCATACAACACCGCCTCCGGGCATACAACACCGCCTCCGGGCATACCACACCGCCTCCGGGCATACAACACCGTCTCACGTCATCATCAGCAACATCATCAGCAACATCATCAGCAACATCACCAGCAACATCATCAGCAACATCATCAGCAACATCATCAGCAACATCATCAGCAACATCATCAGCAACATCATCATCAACATCATCATCAACATCATCATCAACATCATCATCAACATCATCATCAACATCATCATCAACATCATCAGCAACATCATCAGCAACATCATCAGCAACATCATCAGCAACATCATCAACAACATCATCATCAGCAACATCATCATCAGCAACATCATCATCAGCAACATCATCATCATCATCATCATCATCATCATCATCATCATCATCATCATCATCATCATCATCATCATCATCATCATCATCATCATCATCATCATCATCATCATCATCATCATCATCATCATCATCATCATCATCATCATCATCATCATCATCATCATCATCATCATCATCATCATCATCATTATCATCATCATGCCCGGAGGCGGTGTTGTACCGCCTCCGGGCATACCACACCGCCTGCGGGCATACAACACCGCCTACGGGCATACTACACCGCCTCCGGGCATACCACACCGCCTCCGGGCATACAACACCGCCTCCGGGCATACTACACCGCCTCCGGGCATACCACACCGCCTCCGGGCATACAACACCGCCTCCGGGCATACTACACCGCCTCCGGGCATACTACACCGCCTCCGGGCATACAACACCGCCTCCGGGCATACAACACCGCCTCCGGGCATACCACACCGCCTCCGGGCATGCAACACCGCCTCCGGGCATACAACACCGCAAACGGGCATACCACACCGTCTCACGTCATCATCAGCAACATCATCAGCAACATCATCAGCAACATCATCAGCAACATCACCAGCAACATCATCAGCAACATCATCAGCAACATCATCAGCAACATCATCATCAACATCATCATCAACATCATCATTAACATCATCATCAACATCAACATCATCATCAACATCATCATCAACATCATCATCAACATCATCATCAACATCATCATCAACATCATCATCAACATCATCATCAACATCATCATCAACATCATCATCAACATCATCAGCAACATCATCAGCAACATCATCAGCAACATCATCAGCAACATCATCAACAACATCATCATCAGCAACATCATCATCAGCAACATCATCATCAGCAACATCATCATCATCATCATCATCATCATCATCATCATCATCATCATCATCATCATCATCATCATCATCATCATCATCATCATCATCATCATCATCATCATCATCATCATCATCATCATCATCATCATCATCATCATCATCATCATCATCATCATCATCATCATCATCATCATCATCATCATCATTATCATCATCATGCCCGGAGGCGGTGTTGTACCGCCTCCGGGCATACCACACCGCCTCCGGGCATACAACACCGCCTCCGGGCATACTACACCGCCTCCGGGCATACCACACCGCCTCCGGGCATACAACACCGCCTCCGGGCATACTACACCGCCTCCGGGCATACCACACCGCCTCCGGGCATACAACACCGCCTCCGGGCATACTGCACCGCCTCCGGGCATACCACACCGCCTCCGGGCATACAACACCGCCTCCGGGCATACTACACCGCCTCCGGGCATACCAGACCGCCTCAGGGCATACAACACCGCTTCCGGGCATACAACACCGCCTCCGGGCATACCACACCGCCTCCGGGCATACAACACCGCCTCCGGGCATACAACACCGCCTCCGGGCATACCACACCGCCTCCGGGCATACAACACCGCCTCCGGGCATACAACACCGCCTCCGGGCATACCACACCGTCTCACGTCATCATCAGCAACATCATCAGCAACATCATCAGCAACATCACCAGCAACATCATCAGCAACATCATCAGCAACATCATCAGCAACATCATCAGCAACATCATCAGCAACATCATCAGCAACATCATCATCAACATCATCATCAACATCATCATCAACATCATCAGGAACATCATCAGCAACATCATCAGCAACATCATCAGCAACATCATCAACAACATCATCATCAGCAACATCATCATCAGCAACATCATCATCAGCAACATCATCATCATCATCATCATCATCATCATCATCATCATCATCATCATCATCATCATCATCATCATCATCATCATCATCATCATCATCATCATCATCATCATCATCATCATCATCATCATCATCATCATCATCATCATCATCATCATCATCATCATCATCATCATCATCATCATCATCATCATCATCATCATCATCATCATCATTATCATCATCATGCCCGGAGGCGGTGTTGTACCGCTTCCGGGCATACCACACCGCCTCCGGGCATACAACACCGCCTCCGGGCATACAACACCGCCTCCGGGCATACCACACCGCCTCCGGGCATACAACACCGCCTCCGGGCATACAACACCGCCTCCGGGCATACCACACCGTCTCACGTCATCATCAGCAACATCATCAGCAACATCATCAGCAACATCACCAGCAACATCATCAGCAACATCATCAGCAACATCATCAGCAACATCATCAGCAACATCATCAGCAACATCATCATCAACATCATCATCAACATCATCATCAACATCATCATCAACATCATCATCAACATCATCAGCAACATCATCAGCAACATCATCAGCAACATCATCAGCAACATCATCAACAACATCATCATCAGCAACATCATCATCAGCAACATCATCATCAGCAACATCATCATCATCATCATCATCATCATCATCATCATCATCATCATCATCATCATCATCATCATCATCATCATCATCATCATCATCATCATCATCATCATCATCATCATCATCATCATCATCATCATCATCATCATCATCATCATCATCATCATCATCATCATCATCATCATCATCATCATCATCATCATCATCATCATCATCATTATCATCATCATGCCCGGAGGCGGTGTTGTACCGCCTCCGGGCATACCACACCGCCTCCGGGCATACAACACCGCCTCCGGGCATACTACACCGCCTCCGGGCATACCACACCGCCTCCGGGCATACAACACCGCCTCCGGGCATACTACACCGCCTCCGGGCATACTACACCGCCTCCGGGCATACAACACCGCCTCCGGGCATACAACACCGCCTCCGGGCATACCACACCGCCTCCGGGCATGCAACACCGCCTCCGGGCATACAACACCGCAAACGGGCATACCACACCGTCTCACGTCATCATCAGCAACATCATCAGCAACATCATCAGCAACATCATCAGCAACATCACCAGCAACATCATCAGCAACATCATCAGCAACATCATCAGCAACATCATCATCAACATCATCATCAACATCATCATTAACATCATCATCAACATCAACATCATCATCAACATCATCATCAACATCATCATCAACATCATCATCAACATCATCATCAACATCATCATCAACATCATCATCAACATCATCATCAACATCATCATCAACATCATCAGCAACATCATCAGCAACATCATCAGCAACATCATCAGCAACATCATCAACAACATCATCATCAGCAACATCATCATCAGCAACATCATCATCAGCAACATCATCATCATCATCATCATCATCATCATCATCATCATCATCATCATCATCATCATCATCATCATCATCATCATCATCATCATCATCATCATCATCATCATCATCATCATCATCATCATCATCATCATCATCATCATCATCATCATCATCATCATCATCATCATCATTATCATCATCATGCCCGGAGGCGGTGTTGTACCGCCTCCGGGCATACCACACCGCCTCCGGGCATACAACACCGCCTCCGGGCATACTACACCGCCTCCGGGCATACCACACCGCCTCCGGGCATACAACACCGCCTCCGGGCATACTACACCGCCTCCGGGCATACTACACCGCCTCCGGGCATACAACACCGCCTCCGGGCATACAACACCGCCTCCGGGCATACCACACCGCCTCCGGGCATGCAACACCGCCTCCGGGCATACAACACCGCAAACGGGCATATCACACCGTCTCACGTCATCATCAGCAACATCATCAGCAACATCATCAGCAACATCATCAGCAACATCACCAGCAACATCATCAGCAACATCATCAGCAACATCATCAGCAACATCATCATCAACATCATCATCAACATCATCATTAACATCATCATCAACATCAACATCATCATCAACATCATCATCAACATCATCATCAACATCATCATCAACATCATCATCAACATCATCATCAACATCATCATCAACATCATCATCAACATCATCATCAACATCATCAGCAACATCATCAGCAACATCATCAGCAACATCATCAGCAACATCATCAACAACATCATCATCAGCAACATCATCATCAGCAACATCATCATCAGCAACATCATCATCATCATCATCATCATCATCATCATCATCATCATCATCATCATCATCATCATCATCATCATCATCATCATCATCATCATCATCATCATCATCATCATCATCATCATCATCATCATCATCATCATCATCATCATCATCATCATCATCATCATCATCATCATCATCATCATCATCATCATCATCATCATCATCATCATCATCATCATCATCATCATCATTATCATCATCATGCCCGGAGGCGGTGTTGTACCGCCTCCGGGCATACCACACCGCCTCCGGGCATACAACACCGCCTCCGGGCATACTACACCGCCTCCGGGCATACCACACCGCCTCCGGGCATACAACACCGCCTCCGGGCATACTACACCGCCTCCGGGCATACCACACCGCCTCCGGGCATACAACACCGCCTCCGGGCATACTGCACCGCCTCCGGGCATACCACACCGCCTCCGGGCATACAACACCGCCTCCGGGCATACTACACCGCATCCGGGCATACCAGACCGCCTCAGGGCATACAACACCGCCTCCGGGCATACAACACCGCCTCCGGGCATACCACACCGCCTCCGGGCATACAACACCGTCTCACGTCATCATCAGCAACATCATCAGCAACATCATCAGCAACATCACCAGCAACATCATCAGCAACATCATCAGCAACATCATCAGCAACATCATCAGCAACATCATCAGCAACATCATCATCAACATCATCATCAACATCATCATCAACATCATCATCAACATCATCATCAACATCATCATCAACATCATCAGCAACATCATCAGCAACATCATCAGCAACATCATCAGCAACATCATCAACAACATCATCATCAGCAACATCATCATCAGCAACATCATCATCAGCAACATCATCATCATCATCATCATCATCATCATCATCATCATCATCATCATCATCATCATCATCATCATCATCATCATCATCATCATCATCATCATCATCATCATCATCATCATCATCATCATCATCATCATCATCATCATCATCATCATCATCATCATCATCATCATCATCATCATCATTATCATCATCATGCCCGGAGGCGGTGTTGTACCGCCTCCGGGCATACCACACCGCCTGCGGGCATACAACACCGCCTACGGGCATACTACACCGCCTCCGGGCATACCACACCGCCTCCGGGCATACAACACCGCCTCCGGGCATACTACACCGCCTCCGGGCATACCACACCGCCTCCGGGCATACAACACCGCCTCCGGGCATACTACACCGCCTCCGGGCATACTACACCGCCTCCGGGCATACAACACCGCCTCCGGGCATACAACACCGCCTCCGGGCATACCACACCGCCTCCGGGCATGCAACACCGCCTCCGGGCATACAACACCGCAAACGGGCATACCACACCGTCTCACGTCATCATCAGCAACATCATCAGCAACATCATCAGCAACATCATCAGCAACATCACCAGCAACATCATCAGCAACATCATCAGCAACATCATCAGCAACATCATCATCAACATCATCATCAACATCATCATTAACATCATCATCAACATCAACATCATCATCAACATCATCATCAACATCATCATCAACATCATCATCAACATCATCATCAACATCATCATCAACATCATCATCAACATCATCATCAACATCATCATCAACATCATCATCAACATCATCAGCAACATCATCAGCAACATCATCAGCAACATCATCAGCAACATCATCAACAACATCATCATCAGCAACATCATCATCAGCAACATCATCATCAGCATCATCATCATCATCATCATCATCATCATCATCATCATCATCATCATCATCATCATCATCATCATCATCATCATCATCATCATCATCATCATCATCATCATCATCATCATCATCATCATCATCATCATCATCATCATCATCATCATCATCATCATCATCATCATCATCATCATCATCATCATCATTATCATCATCATGCCCGGAGGCGGTGTTGTACCGCCTCCGGGCATACCACACCGCCTCCGGGCATACAACACCGCCTCCGGGCATACTACACCGCCTCCGGGCATACCACACCGCCTCCGGGCATACAACACCGCCTCCGGGCATACTACACCGCCTCCGGGCATACCACACCGCCTCCGGGCATACAACACCGCCTCCGGGCATACTGCACCGCCTCCGGGCATACCACACCGCCTC
>JAXIVJ010005236.1:7500-27500 GCA_036785665.1 Chirona hameri | reverse complement strand
TCATCATCAACATCATCAGGAACATCATCAGCAACATCATCAGCAACATCATCAGCAACATCATCATCAACATCATCATCAGCAACATCATCATCAGCAACATCATCATCAGCAACATCATCATCATCATCATCATCATCATCATCATCATCATCATCATCATCATCATCATCATCATCATCATCATCATCATCATCATCATCATCATCATCATCATCATCATCATCATCATCATCATCATCATCATCATCATCATCATCATCATCATCATCATCATCATCATCATCATCATCATCATCATCATCATCATCATCATCATCATCATTATCATCATCATGCCCGGAGGCGGTGTTGTACCGCCTCCGGGCATACCACACCGCCTCCGGGCATACAACACCGCCTCCGGGCATACTACACCGCCTCCGGGCATACCACACCGCCTCCGGGCATACAACACCGCCTCCGGGCATACTACACCGCCTCCGGGCATACTACACCGCCTCCGGGCATACAACACCGCCTCCGGGCATACAACACCGCCTCCGGGCATACAACACCGCCTCCGGGCATACTACACCGCCTCCGGGCATACTACACCGCCTCCGGGCATACAACACCGCCTCCGGGCATACAACACCGCCTCCGGGCATACCACACCGCCTCCGGGCATGCAACACCGCCTCCGGGCATACAACACCGCAAACGGGCATACCACACCGTCTCACGTCATCATCAGCAACATCATCAGCAACATCATCAGCAACATCATCAGCAACATCACCAGCAACATCATCAGCAACATCATCAGCAACATCATCAGCAACATCATCATCAACATCATCATCAACATCATCATTAACATCATCATCAACATCAACATCATCATCAACATCATCATCAACATCATCATCAACATCATCATCAACATCATCATCAACATCATCATCAACATCATCATCAACATCATCATCAACATCATCATCAACATCATCAGCAACATCATCAGCAACATCATCAGCAACATCATCAGCAACATCATCAACAACATCATCATCAGCAACATCATCATCAGCAACATCATCATCAGCAACATCATCATCATCATCATCATCATCATCATCATCATCATCATCATCATCATCATCATCATCATCATCATCATCATCATCATCATCATCATCATCATCATCATCATCATCATCATCATCATCATCATCATCATCATCATCATCATCATCATCATCATCATCATCATCATCATCATCATTATCATCATCATGCCCGGAGGCGGTGTTGTACCGCCTCCGGGCATACCACACCGCCTCCGGGCATACAACACCGCCTCCGGGCATACTACACCGCCTCCGGGCATACCACACCGCCTCCGGGCATACAACACCGCCTCCGGGCATACTACACCGCCTCCGGGCATACTACACCGCCTCCGGGCATACAACACCGCCTCCGGGCATACAACACCGCCTCCGGGCATACCACACCGCCTCCGGGCATGCAACACCGCCTCCGGGCATACAACACCGCAAACGGGCATATCACACCGTCTCACGTCATCATCAGCAACATCATCAGCAACATCATCAGCAACATCATCAGCAACATCACCAGCAACATCATCAGCAACATCATCAGCAACATCATCAGCAACATCATCATCAACATCATCATCAACATCATCATTAACATCATCATCAACATCAACATCATCATCAACATCATCATCAACATCATCATCAACATCATCATCAACATCATCATCAACATCATCATCAACATCATCATCAACATCATCATCAACATCATCATCAACATCATCAGCAACATCATCAGCAACATCATCAGCAACATCATCAGCAACATCATCAACAACATCATCATCAGCAACATCATCATCAGCAACATCATCATCAGCAACATCATCATCATCATCATCATCATCATCATCATCATCATCATCATCATCATCATCATCATCATCATCATCATCATCATCATCATCATCATCATCATCATCATCATCATCATCATCATCATCATCATCATCATCATCATCATCATCATCATCATCATCATCATCATCATCATCATCATCATCATCATCATCATCATCATCATCATCATCATCATCATCATCATCATCATTATCATCATCATGCCCGGAGGCGGTGTTGTACCGCATCCGGGCATACCACACCGCCTCCGGGCATACAACACCGCCTCCGGGCATACTACACCGCCTCCGGGCATACCACACCGCCTCCGGGCATACAACACCGCCTCCGGGCATACTACACCGCCTCCGGGCATACCACACCGCCTCCGGGCATACAACACCGCCTCCGGGCATACTGCACCGCCTCCGGGCATACCACACCGCCTCCGGGCATACAACACCGCCTCCGGGCATACTACACCGCATCCGGGCATACCAGACCGCCTCAGGGCATACAACACCGCCTCCGGGCATACAACACCGCCTCCGGGCATACCACACCGCCTCCGGGCATACAACACCGTCTCACGTCATCATCAGCAACATCATCAGCAACATCATCAGCAACATCACCAGCAACATCATCAGCAACATCATCAGCAACATCATCAGCAACATCATCAGCAACATCATCAGCAACATCATCATCAACATCATCATCAACATCATCATCAACATCATCATCAACATCATCATCAACATCATCATCAACATCATCAGCAACATCATCAGCAACATCATCAGCAACATCATCAGCAACATCATCAACAACATCATCATCAGCAACATCATCATCAGCAACATCATCATCAGCAACATCATCATCATCATCATCATCATCATCATCATCATCATCATCATCATCATCATCATCATCATCATCATCATCATCATCATCATCATCATCATCATCATCATCATCATCATCATCATCATCATCATCATCATCATCATCATCATCATCATCATCATCATCATCATCATCATCATTATCATCATCATGCCCGGAGGCGGTGTTGTACCGCCTCCGGGCATACCACACCGCCTGCGGGCATACAACACCGCCTACGGGCATACTACACCGCCTCCGGGCATACCACACCGCCTCCGGGCATACAACACCGCCTCCGGGCATACAACACCGCCTCCGGGCATACCACACCGTCTCACGTCATCATCAGCAACATCATCAGCAACATCATCAGCAACATCACCAGCAACATCATCAGCAACATCATCAGCAACATCATCAGCAACATCATCAGCAACATCATCAGCAACATCATCATCAACATCATCATCAACATCATCATCAACATCATCATCAACATCATCATCAACATCATCAGCAACATCATCAGCAACATCATCAGCAACATCATCAGCAACATCATCAACAACATCATCATCAGCAACATCATCATCAGCAACATCATCATCAGCAACATCATCATCATCATCATCATCATCATCATCATCATCATCATCATCATCATCATCATCATCATCATCATCATCATCATCATCATCATCATCATCATCATCATCATCATCATCATCATCATCATCATCATCATCATCATCATCATCATCATCATCATCATCATCATCATCATCATCATCATCATCATTATCATCATCATGCCTGGAGGCGGTGTTGTACCGCCTCCGGGCATACCACACCGCCTCCGGGCATACAACACCGCCTCCGGGCATACTACACCGCTTCCGGGCATACCACACCGCCTCCGGGCATACAACACCGCCTCCGGGCATACTACACCGCCTCCGGGCATACAACACCGCCTCCGGGCATACAACACCGCCTCCGGGCATACTGCACCGCCTCCGGGCATACCACACCGCCTCCGGGCATACAACACCGCCTCCGGGCATACTACACCGCCTCCGGGCATACCAGACCGCCTCAGGGCATACAACACCGCCTCCGGGCATACAACACCGCCTCCGGGCATACCACACCGCCTCCGGGCATACAACACCGCCTCCGGGCATACAACACCGCCTCCGGGCATACCACACCGTCTCACGTCATCATCAGCAACATCATCAGCAACATCATCAGCAACATCACCAGCAACATCATCAGCAACATCATCAGCAACATCATCAGCAACATCATCAGCAACATCATCAGCAACATCATCAGCAACATCATCATCAACATCATCATCAACATCATCATCAACATCATCATCAACATCATCAGCAACATCATCAGCAACATCATCAGCAACATCATCAGCAACATCATCAACAACATCATCATCAGCAACATCATCATCAGCAACATCATCATCAGCAACATCATCATCATCATCATCATCATCATCATCATCATCATCATCATCATCATCATCATCATCATCATCATCATCATCATCATCATCATCATCATCATCATCATCATCATCATCATCATCATCATCATCATCATCATCATCATCATCATCATCATCATCATCATCATCATCATCATCATCATCATCATCATCATCATCATCATCATCATCATCATCATCATCATTATCATCATCATTATCATCATCATGCCCGGAGGCGGTGTTGTACCGCCTCCGGGCATACCACACCGCCTCCGGGCATACAACACCGCCTCCGGGCATACTACACCGCCTCCGGGCATACCACACCGCCTCCGGGCATACAACACCGCCTCCGGGCATACTACACCGCCTCCGGGCATACTACACCGCCTCCGGGCATACAACACCGCCTCCGGGCAAACAACACCGCCTCCGGGCATACCACACCGCCTCCGGGCATACAACACCGCCTCCGGGTATACAACACCGCAAACGGGCATACCACACCGTCTCACGTCATCATCAGCAACATCATCAGCAACATCATCAGCAACATCATCAGCAACATCACCAGCAACATCATCAGCAACATCATCAGCAACATCATCAGCAACATCATCATCAACATCATCATCAACATCATCATTAACATCATCATCAACATCAACATCATCATCAACATCATCATCAACATCATCATCAACATCATCATCAACATCATCATCAACATCATCATCAACATCATCATCAACATCATCATCAGCAACATCATCATCAGCAACATCATCATCATCATCATCATCATCATCATCATCATCATCATCATCATCATCATCATCATCATCATCATCATCATCATCATCATCATCATCATCATCATCATCATCATCATCATCATCATCATCATCATCATCATCATCATCATCATCATCATCATCATCATCATCATCATCATCATCATCATCATCATCATCATCATCATCATCATCATTATCATCATCATGCCCGGAGGCGGTGTTGTACCGCCTCCGGGCATACCACACCGCCTCCGGGCATACAACACCGCCTCCGGGCATACTACACCGCCTCCGGGCATACCACACCGCCTCCGGGCATACAACACCGCCTCCGGGCATACTACACCGCCTCCGGGCATACCACACCGCCTCCGGGCATACAACACCGCCTCCGGGCATACTGCACCGCCTCCGGGCATACCACACCGCCTCCGGGCATACAACACCGCCTCCGGGCATACTACACCGCCTCCGGGCATACCAGACCGCCTCAGGGCATACAACACCGCCTCCGGGCATACAACACCGCCTCCGGGCATACCACACCGCCTCCGGGCATACAACACCGCCTCCGGGCATACAACACCGCCTCCGGGCATACCACACCGCCTCCGGGCATACAACACCGCCTCCGGGCATACAACACCGCCTCCGGGCATACCACACCGTCTCACGTCATCATCAGCAACATCATCAGCAACATCATCAGCAACATCACCAGCAACATCATCAGCAACATCATCAGCAACATCATCAGCAACATCATCAGCAACATCATCAGCAACATCATCATCAACATCATCATCAACATCATCATCAACATCATCATCAACATCATCATCAACATCATCAGCAACATCATCAGCAACATCATCAGCAACATCATCAGCAACATCATCAACAACATCATCATCAGCAACATCATCATCAGCAACATCATCATCAGCAACATCATCATCATCATCATCATCATCATCATCATCATCATCATCATCATCATCATCATCATCATCATCATCATCATCATCATCATCATCATCATCATCATCATCATCATCATCATCATCATCATCATCATCATCATCATCATCATCATCATCATCATCATCATCATCATCATCATCATCATCATCATCATCATCATCATCATCATCATCATTATCATCATCATGCCCGGAGGCGGTGTTGTACCGCCTCCGGGCATACCACACCGCCTCCGGGCATACAACACCGCCTCCGGGCATACTACACCGCCTCCGGGCATACCACACCGCCTCCGGGCATACAACACCGCCTCCGGGCATACTACACCGCCTCCGGGCATACTACACCGCCTCCGGGCATACAACACCGCCTCCGGGCATACAACACCGCCTCCGGGCATACCACACCGCCTCCGGGCATGCAACACCGCCTCCGGGCATACAACACCGCAAACGGGCATACCACACCGTCTCACGTCATCATCAGCAACATCATCAGCAACATCATCAGCAACATCATCAGCAACATCACCAGCAACATCATCAGCAACATCATCAGCAACATCATCAGCAACATCATCATCAACATCATCATCAACATCATCATTAACATCATCATCAACATCAACATCATCATCAACATCATCATCAACATCATCATCAACATCATCATCAACATCATCATCAACATCATCATCAACATCATCATCAACATCATCATCAACATCATCATCAACATCATCAGCAACATCATCAGCAACATCATCAGCAACATCATCAGCAACATCATCAACAACATCATCATCAGCAACATCATCATCAGCAACATCATCATCAGCAACATCATCATCATCATCATCATCATCATCATCATCATCATCATCATCATCATCATCATCATCATCATCATCATCATCATCATCATCATCATCATCATCATCATCATCATCATCATCATCATCATCATCATCATCATCATCATCATCATCATCATCATCATCATCATCATTATCATCATCATGCCCGGAGGCGGTGTTGTACCGCCTCCGGGCATACCACACCGCCTCCGGGCATACAACACCGCCTCCGGGCATACTACACCGCCTCCGGGCATACCACACCGCCTCCGGGCATACAACACCGCCTCCGGGCATACTACACCGCCTCTGGGCATACTACACCGCCTCCGGGCATACAACACCGCCTCCGGGCATACAACACCGCCTCCGGGCATACCACACCGCCTCCGGGCATGCAACACCGCCTCCGGGCATACAACACCGCAAACGGGCATATCACACCGTCTCACGTCATCATCAGCAACATCATCAGCAACATCATCAGCAACATCATCAGCAACATCACCAGCAACATCATCAGCAACATCATCAGCAACATCATCAGCAACATCATCATCAACATCATCATCAACATCATCATTAACATCATCATCAACATCAACATCATCATCAACATCATCATCAACATCATCATCAACATCATCATCAACATCATCATCAACATCATCATCAACATCATCATCAACATCATCATCAACATCATCATCAACATCATCAGCAACATCATCAGCAACATCATCAGCAACATCATCAGCAACATCATCAACAACATCATCATCAGCAACATCATCATCAGCAACATCATCATCAGCAACATCATCATCATCATCATCATCATCATCATCATCATCATCATCATCATCATCATCATCATCATCATCATCATCATCATCATCATCATCATCATCATCATCATCATCATCATCATCATCATCATCATCATCATCATCATCATCATCATCATCATCATCATCATCATCATCATCATCATCATCATCATCATCATCATCATCATCATCATCATCATCATCATCATTATCATCATCATGCCCGGAGGCGGTGTTGTACCGCCTCCGGGCATACCACACCGCCTCCGGGCATACAACACCGCCTCCGGGCATACTACACCGCCTCCGGGCATACCACACCGCCTCCGGGCATACAACACCGCCTCCGGGCATACTACACCGCCTCCGGGCATACCACACCGCCTCCGGGCATACAACACCGCCTCCGGGCATACTGCACCGCCTCCGGGCATACCACACCGCCTCCGGGCATACAACACCGCCTCCGGGCATACTACACCGCATCCGGGCATACCAGACCGCCTCAGGGCATACAACACCGCCTCCGGGCATACAACACCGCCTCCGGGCATACCACACCGCCTCCGGGCATACAACACCGTCTCACGTCATCATCAGCAACATCATCAGCAACATCATCAGCAACATCACCAGCAACATCATCAGCAACATCATCAGCAACATCATCAGCAACATCATCAGCAACATCATCAGCAACATCATCATCAACATCATCATCAACATCATCATCAACATCATCATCAACATCATCATCAACATCATCATCAACATCATCAGCAACATCATCAGCAACATCATCAGCAACATCATCAGCAACATCATCAACAACATCATCATCAGCAACATCATCATCAGCAACATCATCATCAGCAACATCATCATCATCATCATCATCATCATCATCATCATCATCATCATCATCATCATCATCATCATCATCATCATCATCATCATCATCATCATCATCATCATCATCATCATCATCATCATCATCATCATCATCATCATCATCATCATCATCATCATCATCATCATCATCATCATCATCATTATCATCATCATGCCCGGAGGCGGTGTTGTACCGCCTCCGGGCATACCACACCGCCTGCGGGCATACAACACCGCCTACGGGCATACTACACCGCCTCCGGGCATACCACACCGCCTCCGGGCATACAACACCGCCTCCGGGCATACTACACCGCCTCCGGGCATACCACACCGCCTCCGGGCATACAACACCGCCTCCGGGCATACTACACCGCCTCCGGGCATACTACACCGCCTCCGGGCATACAACACCGCCTCCGGGCATACAACACCGCCTCCGGGCATACCACACCGCCTCCGGGCATGCAACACCGCCTCCGGGCATACAACACCGCAAACGGGCATACCACACCGTCTCACGTCATCATCAGCAACATCATCAGCAACATCATCAGCAACATCATCAGCAACATCACCAGCAACATCATCAGCAACATCATCAGCAACATCATCAGCAACATCATCATCAACATCATCATCAACATCATCATTAACATCATCATCAACATCAACATCATCATCAACATCATCATCAACATCATCATCAACATCATCATCAACATCATCATCAACATCATCATCAACATCATCATCAACATCATCATCAACATCATCATCAACATCATCAGCAACATCATCAGCAACATCATCAGCAACATCATCAGCAACATCATCAACAACATCATCATCAGCAACATCATCATCAGCAACATCATCATCAGCAACATCATCATCATCATCATCATCATCATCATCATCATCATCATCATCATCATCATCATCATCATCATCATCATCATCATCATCATCATCATCATCATCATCATCATCATCATCATCATCATCATCATCATCATCATCATCATCATCATCATCATCATCATCATCATCATCATCATCATTATCATCATCATGCCCGGAGGCGGTGTTGTACCGCCTCCGGGCATACCACACCGCCTCCGGGCATACAACACCGCCTCCGGGCATACTACACCGCCTCCGGGCATACCACACCGCCTCCGGGCATACAACACCGCCTCCGGGCATACTACACCGCCTCCGGGCATACCACACCGCCTCCGGGCATACAACACCGCCTCCGGGCATACTGCACCGCCTCCGGGCATACCACACCGCCTCCGGGCATACAACACCGCCTCCGGGCATACTACACCGCCTCCGGGCATACCAGACCGCCTCAGGGCATACAACACCGCTTCCGGGCATACAACACCGCCTCCGGGCATACCACACCGCCTCCGGGCATACAACACCGCCTCCGGGCATACAACACCGCCTCCGGGCATACCACACCGCCTCCGGGCATACAACACCGCCTCCGGGCATACAACACCGCCTCCGGGCATACCACACCGTCTCACGTCATCATCAGCAACATCATCAGCAACATCATCAGCAACATCACCAGCAACATCATCAGCAACATCATCAGCAACATCATCAGCAACATCATCAGCAACATCATCAGCAACATCATCAGCAACATCATCATCAACATCATCATCAACATCATCATCAACATCATCAGGAACATCATCAGCAACATCATCAGCAACATCATCAGCAACATCATCAACAACATCATCATCAGCAACATCATCATCAGCAACATCATCATCAGCAACATCATCATCATCATCATCATCATCATCATCATCATCATCATCATCATCATCATCATCATCATCATCATCATCATCATCATCATCATCATCATCATCATCATCATCATCATCATCATCATCATCATCATCATCATCATCATCATCATCATCATCATCATCATCATCATCATCATCATCATCATCATCATCATCATCATCATTATCATCATCATGCCCGGAGGCGGTGTTGTACCGCTTCCGGGCATACCACACCGCCTCCGGGCATACAACACCGCCTCCGGGCATACAACACCGCCTCCGGGCATACCACACCGCCTCCGGGCATACAACACCGCCTCCGGGCATACAACACCGCCTCCGGGCATACCACACCGTCTCACGTCATCATCAGCAACATCATCAGCAACATCATCAGCAACATCACCAGCAACATCATCAGCAACATCATCAGCAACATCATCAGCAACATCATCAGCAACATCATCAGCAACATCATCATCAACATCATCATCAACATCATCATCAACATCATCATCAACATCATCATCAACATCATCAGCAACATCATCAGCAACATCATCAGCAACATCATCAGCAACATCATCAACAACATCATCATCAGCAACATCATCATCAGCAACATCATCATCAGCAACATCATCATCATCATCATCATCATCATCATCATCATCATCATCATCATCATCATCATCATCATCATCATCATCATCATCATCATCATCATCATCATCATCATCATCATCATCATCATCATCATCATCATCATCATCATCATCATCATCATCATCATCATCATCATCATCATCATCATCATCATCATCATCATCATCATCATCATTATCATCATCATGCCCGGAGGCGGTGTTGTACCGCCTCCGGGCATACCACACCGCCTCCGGGCATACAACACCGCCTCCGGGCATACTACACCGCCTCCGGGCATACCACACCGCCTCCGGGCATACAACACCGCCTCCGGGCATACTACACCGCCTCCGGGCATACTACACCGCCTCCGGGCATACAACACCGCCTCCGGGCATACAACACCGCCTCCGGGCATACCACACCGCCTCCGGGCATGCAACACCGCCTCCGGGCATACAACACCGCAAACGGGCATACCACACCGTCTCACGTCATCATCAGCAACATCATCAGCAACATCATCAGCAACATCATCAGCAACATCACCAGCAACATCATCAGCAACATCATCAGCAACATCATCAGCAACATCATCATCAACATCATCATCAACATCATCATTAACATCATCATCAACATCAACATCATCATCAACATCATCATCAACATCATCATCAACATCATCATCAACATCATCATCAACATCATCATCAACATCATCATCAACATCATCATCAACATCATCATCAACATCATCAGCAACATCATCAGCAACATCATCAGCAACATCATCAGCAACATCATCAACAACATCATCATCAGCAACATCATCATCAGCAACATCATCATCAGCAACATCATCATCATCATCATCATCATCATCATCATCATCATCATCATCATCATCATCATCATCATCATCATCATCATCATCATCATCATCATCATCATCATCATCATCATCATCATCATCATCATCATCATCATCATCATCATCATCATCATCATCATCATCATCATCATTATCATCATCATGCCCGGAGGCGGTGTTGTACCGCCTCCGGGCATACCACACCGCCTCCGGGCATACAACACCGCCTCCGGGCATACTACACCGCCTCCGGGCATACCACACCGCCTCCGGGCATACAACACCGCCTCCGGGCATACTACACCGCCTCCGGGCATACTACACCGCCTCCGGGCATACAACACCGCCTCCGGGCATACAACACCGCCTCCGGGCATACCACACCGCCTCCGGGCATGCAACACCGCCTCCGGGCATACAACACCGCAAACGGGCATATCACACCGTCTCACGTCATCATCAGCAACATCATCAGCAACATCATCAGCAACATCATCAGCAACATCACCAGCAACATCATCAGCAACATCATCAGCAACATCATCAGCAACATCATCATCAACATCATCATCAACATCATCATTAACATCATCATCAACATCAACATCATCATCAACATCATCATCAACATCATCATCAACATCATCATCAACATCATCATCAACATCATCATCAACATCATCATCAACATCATCATCAACATCATCATCAACATCATCAGCAACATCATCAGCAACATCATCAGCAACATCATCAGCAACATCATCAACAACATCATCATCAGCAACATCATCATCAGCAACATCATCATCAGCAACATCATCATCATCATCATCATCATCATCATCATCATCATCATCATCATCATCATCATCATCATCATCATCATCATCATCATCATCATCATCATCATCATCATCATCATCATCATCATCATCATCATCATCATCATCATCATCATCATCATCATCATCATCATCATCATCATCATCATCATCATCATCATCATCATCATCATCATCATCATCATCATCATCATCATCATCATTATCATCATCATGCCCGGAGGCGGTGTTGTACCGCCTCCGGGCATACCACACCGCCTCCGGGCATACAACACCGCCTCCGGGCATACTACACCGCCTCCGGGCATACCACACCGCCTCCGGGCATACAACACCGCCTCCGGGCATACTACACCGCCTCCGGGCATACCACACCGCCTCCGGGCATACAACACCGCCTCCGGGCATACTGCACCGCCTCCGGGCATACCACACCGCCTCCGGGCATACAACACCGCCTCCGGGCATACTACACCGCATCCGGGCATACCAGACCGCCTCAGGGCATACAACACCGCCTCCGGGCATACAACACCGCCTCCGGGCATACCACACCGCCTCCGGGCATACAACACCGTCTCACGTCATCATCAGCAACATCATCAGCAACATCATCAGCAACATCACCAGCAACATCATCAGCAACATCATCAGCAACATCATCAGCAACATCATCAGCAACATCATCAGCAACATCATCATCAACATCATCATCAACATCATCATCAACATCATCATCAACATCATCATCAACATCATCATCAACATCATCAGCAACATCATCAGCAACATCATCAGCAACATCATCAGCAACATCATCAACAACATCATCATCAGCAACATCATCATCAGCAACATCATCATCAGCAACATCATCATCATCATCATCATCATCATCATCATCATCATCATCATCATCATCATCATCATCATCATCATCATCATCATCATCATCATCATCATCATCATCATCATCATCATCATCATCATCATCATCATCATCATCATCATCATCATCATCATCATCATCATCATCATCATCATCATCATTATCATCATCATGCCCGGAGGCGGTGTTGTACCGCCTCCGGGCATACCACACCGCCTGCGGGCATACAACACCGCCTACGGGCATACTACACCGCCTCCGGGCATACCACACCGCCTCCGGGCATACAACACCGCCTCCGGGCATACTACACCGCCTCCGGGCATACCACACCGCCTCCGGGCATACAACACCGCCTCCGGGCATACTACACCGCCTCCGGGCATACTACACCGCCTCCGGGCATACAACACCGCCTCCGGGCATACAACACCGCCTCCGGGCATACCACACCGCCTCCGGGCATGCAACACCGCCTCCGGGCATACAACACCGCAAACGGGCATACCACACCGTCTCACGTCATCATCAGCAACATCATCAGCAACATCATCAGCAACATCATCAGCAACATCACCAGCAACATCATCAGCAACATCATCAGCAACATCATCAGCAACATCATCATCAACATCATCATCAACATCATCATTAACATCATCATCAACATCAACATCATCATCAACATCATCATCAACATCATCATCAACATCATCATCAACATCATCATCAACATCATCATCAACATCATCATCAACATCATCATCAACATCATCATCAACATCATCATCAACATCATCAGCAACATCATCAGCAACATCATCAGCAACATCATCAGCAACATCATCAACAACATCATCATCAGCAACATCATCATCAGCAACATCATCATCAGCAACATCATCATCATCATCATCATCATCATCATCATCATCATCATCATCATCATCATCATCATCATCATCATCATCATCATCATCATCATCATCATCATCATCATCATCATCATCATCATCATCATCATCATCATCATCATCATCATCATCATCATCATCATCATCATCATCATCATCATCATCATTATCATCATCATGCCCGGAGGCGGTGTTGTACCGCCTCCGGGCATACCACACCGCCTCCGGGCATACAACACCGCCTCCGGGCATACTACACCGCCTCCGGGCATACCACACCGCCTCCGGGCATACAACACCGCCTCCGGGCATACTACACCGCCTCCGGGCATACCACACCGCCTCCGGGCATACAACACCGCCTCCGGGCATACTGCACCGCCTCCGGGCATACCACACCGCCTCCGGGCATACAACACCGCCTCCGGGCATACTACACCGCCTCCGGGCATACCAGACCGCCTCAGGGCATACAACACCGCTTCCGGGCATACAACACCGCCTCCGGGCATACCACACCGCCTCCGGGCATACAACACCGCCTCCGGGCATACAACACCGCCTCCGGGCATACCACACCGCCTCCGGGCATACAACACCGCCTCCGGGCATACAACACCGCCTCCGGGCATACCACACCGTCTCACGTCATCATCAGCAACATCATCAGCAACATCATCAGCAACATCACCAGCAACATCATCAGCAACATCATCAGCAACATCATCAGCAACATCATCAGCAACATCATCAGCAACATCATCAGCAACATCATCATCAACATCATCATCAACATCATCATCAACATCATCAGGAACATCATCAGCAACATCATCAGCAACATCATCAGCAACATCATCAACAACATCATCATCAGCAACATCATCATCAGCAACATCATCATCAGCAACATCATCATCATCATCATCATCATCATCATCATCATCATCATCATCATCATCATCATCATCATCATCATCATCATCATCATCATCATCATCATCATCATCATCATCATCATCATCATCATCATCATCATCATCATCATCATCATCATCATCATCATCATCATCATCATCATCATCATCATCATCATCATCATCATCATCATCATCATTATCATCATCATGCCCGGAGGCGGTGTTGTACCGCTTCCGGGCATACCACACCGCCTCCGGGCATACAACACCGCCTCCGGGCATACTACACCGCCTCCGGGCATACCACACCGCCTCCGGGCATACAACACCGCCTCCGGGCATACTACACCGCCTCCGGGCATACTACACCGCCTCCGGGCATACAACACCGCCTCCGGGCATACAACACCGCCTCCGGGCATACCACACCGCCTCCGGGCATGCAACACCGCCTCCGGGCATACCACACCGCCTCCGGGCATACAACACCGCCTCCGGGCATACAACACCGCCTCCGGGCATACCACACCGTCTCACGTCATCATCAGCAACATCATCAGCAACATCATCAGCAACATCACCAGCAACATCATCAGCAACATCATCAGCAACATCATCAGCAACATCATCAGCAACATCATCAGCAACATCATCATCAACATCATCATCAACATCATCATCAACATCATCATCAACATCATCATCAACATCATCAGCAACATCATCAGCAACATCATCAGCAACATCATCAGCAACATCATCAGCAACATCATCATCAGCAACATCATCATCAGCAACATCATCATCAGCAACATCATCATCATCATCATCATCATCATCATCATCATCATCATCATCATCATCATCATCATCATCATCATCATCATCATCATCATCATCATCATCATCATCATCATCATCATCATCATCATCATCATCATCATCATCATCATCATCATCATCATCATCATCATCATCATCATCATCATCATCATCATCATCATCATCATCATCATCATCATCATTATCATCATCATGCCCGGAGGCGGTGTTGTACCGCCTCCGGGCATACCACACCGCCTCCGGGCATACAACACCGCCTCCGGGCATACTACACCGCCTCCGGGCATACCACACCGCCTCCGGGCATACAACACCGCCTCCGGGCATACTACACCGCCTCCGGGCATACTACACCGCCTCCGGGCATACAACACCGCCTCCGGGCATACAACACCGCCTCCGGGCATACCACACCGCCTCCGGGCATGCAACACCGCCTCCGGGCATACAACACCGCAAACGGGCATACCACACCGTCTCACGTCATCATCAGCAACATCATCAGCAACATCATCAGCAACATCATCAGCAACATCACCAGCAACATCATCAGCAACATCATCAGCAACATCATCAGCAACATCATCATCAACATCATCATCAACATCATCATTAACATCATCATCAACATCAACATCATCATCAACATCATCATCAACATCATCATCAACATCATCATCAACATCATCATCAACATCATCATCAACATCATCATCAACATCATCATCAACTTCATCATCAACATCATCAGCAACATCATCAGCAACATCATCAGCAACATCATCAGCAACATCATCAACAACATCATCATCAGCAACATCATCATCAGCAACATCATCATCAGCAACATCATCATCATCATCATCATCATCATCATCATCATCATCATCATCATCATCATCATCATAATCATCATCATCATCATCATCATCATCATCATCATCATCATCATCATCATCATCATCATCATCATCATCATCATCATCATCATCATCATCATCATCATCATCATCATCATCATCATCATCATCATCATCATCATCATCATCATCATCATCATCATCATCATCATTATCATCATCATGCCCGGAGGCGGTGTTGTACCGCCTCCGGGCATACCACACCGCCTCCGGGCATACAACACCGCCTCCGGGCATACTACACCGCCTCCGGGCATACCACACCGCCTCCGGGCATACAACACCGCCTCCGGGCATACTACACCGCCTCCGGGCATACCACACCGCCTCCGGGCATACAACACCGCCTCCGGGCATACTGCACCGCCTCCGGGCATATCACACCGCCTCCGGGCATACAACACCGCCTCCGGGCATACTACACCGCCTCCGGGCATACCAGACCGCCTCAGGGCATACAACACCGCCTCCGGGCATACAACACCGCCTCCGGGCATACCACACCGCCTCCGGGCATACAACACCGCCTCCGGGCATACAACACCGCCTCCGGGCATACCACACCGCCTCCGGGCATACAACACCGCCTCCGGGCATACAACACCGCCTCCGGGCATACCACACCGTCTCACGTCATCATCAGCAACATCATCAGCAACATCATCAGCAACATCACCAGCAACATCATCAGCAACATCATCAGCAACATCATCAGCAACATCATCAGCAACATCATCAGCAACATCATCATCAACATCATCATCAACATCATCATCAACATCATCATCAACATCATCAGCAACATCATCAGCAACATCATCAGCAACATCATCAGCAACATCATCAACAACATCATCATCAGCAACATCATCATCAGCAACATCATCATCAGCAACATCATCATCATCATCATCATCATCATCATCATCATCATCATCATCATCATCATCATCATCATCATCATCATCATCATCATCATCATCATCATCATCATCATCATCATCATCATCATCATCATCATCATCATCATCATCATCATCATCATCATCATCATCATCATCATCATCATCATCATCATCATCATCATCATCATCATCATCATCATCATCATCATCATCATCATCATCATCATCATCATCATCATCATCATCATCATCATCATCATCATCATCATCATCATCATCATCATCATCATCATCATCATTATCATCATCATGCCCGGAGGCGGTGTTGTACCGCCTCCGGGCATACCACACCGCCTCCGGGCATACAACACCGCCTCCGGGCATACTACACCGCCTCCGGGCATACCACACCGCCTCCGGGCATACAACACCGCCTCCGGGCATACTACACCGCCTCCGGGCATACTACACCGCCTCCGGGCATACAACACCGCCTCCGGGCATACAACACCGCCTCCGGGCATACCACACCGCCTCCGGGCATGCAACACCGCCTCCGGGCATACAACACCGCAAACGGGCATACCACACCGTCTCACGTCATCATCAGCAACATCATCAGCAACATCATCAGCAACATCATCAGCAACATCACCAGCAACATCATCAGCAACATCATCAGCAACATCATCAGCAACATCATCATCAACATCATCATCAACATCATCATTAACATCATCATCAACATCAACATCATCATCAACATCATCATCAACATCATCATCAACATCATCATCAACATCATCATCAACATCATCATCAACATCATCATCAACATCATCATCAACATTATCATCAACATCATCAGCAACATCATCAGCAACATCATCAGCAACATCATCAGCAACATCATCAACAACATCATCATCAGCAACATCATCATCAGCAACATCATCATCAGCAACATCATCATCATCATCATCATCATCATCATCATCATCATCATCATCATCATCATCATCATCATCATCATCATCATCATCATCATCATCATCATCATCATCATCATCATCATCATCATCATCATCATCATCATCATCATCATCATCATCATCATCATCATCATCATCATCATCATCATCATCATCATCATCATCATCATCATCATTATCATCATCATGCCCGGAGGCGGTGTTGTACCGCCTCCGGGCATACCACACCGCCTCCGGGCATACAACACCGCCTCCGGGCATACTACACCGCCTCCGGGCATACCACACCGCCTCCGGGCATACAACACCGCCTCCGGGCATACTACACCGCCTCCGGGCATACCACACCGCCTCCGGGCATACAACACCGCCTCCGGGCATACTGCACCGCCTCCGGGCATACCACACCGCCTCCGGGCATACAACACCGCCTCCGGGCATACTACACCGCCTCCGGGCATACCAGACCGCCTCAGGGCATACAACACCGCTTCCGGGCATACAACACCGCCTCCGGGCATACCACACCGCCTCCGGGCATACAACACCGCCTCCGGGCATAGAACACCGCCTCCGGGCATACCACACCGCCTCCGGGCATACAACACCGCCCCCGGGCATACAACACCGCCTCCGGGCATACCACACCGTCTCACGTCATCATCAGCAACATCATCAGCAACATCATCAGCAACATCACCAGCAACATC
>JAXIVJ010005236.1:0-5000 GCA_036785665.1 Chirona hameri | reverse complement strand
ATACAACACCGCCTCCGGGCATACTACACCGCCTCCGGGCATACTACACCGCCTCCGGGCATACAACACCGCCTCCGGGCATACAACACCGCCTCCGGGCATACCACACCGCCTCCGGGCATGCAACACCGCCTCCGGGCATACAACACCGCAAACGGGCATACCACACCGTCTCACGTCATCATCAGCAACATCATCAGCAACATCATCAGCAACATCATCAGCAACATCACCAGCAACATCATCAGCAACATCATCAGCAACATCATCAGCAACATCATCATCAACATCATCATCAACATCATCATTAACATCATCATCAACATCAACATCATCATCAACATCATCATCAACATCATCATCAACATCATCATCAACATCATCATCAACATCATCATCAACATCATCATCAACATCATCATCAACATTATCATCAACATCATCAGCAACATCATCAGCAACATCATCAGCAACATCATCAGCAACATCATCAACAACATCATCATCAGCAACATCATCATCAGCAACATCATCATCAGCAACATCATCATCATCATCATCATCATCATCATCATCATCATCATCATCATCATCATCATCATCATCATCATCATCATCATCATCATCATCATCATCATCATCATCATCATCATCATCATCATCATCATCATCATCATCATCATCATCATCATCATCATCATCATCATCATCATCATCATCATCATCATCATCATCATCATCATTATCATCATCATGCCCGGAGGCGGTGTTGTACCGCCTCCGGGCATACCACACCGCCTCCGGGCATACAACACCGCCTCCGGGCATACTACACCGCCTCCGGGCATACCACACCGCCTCCGGGCATACAACACCGCCTCCGGGCATACTACACCGCCTCCGGGCATACCACACCGCCTCCGGGCATACAACACCGCCTCCGGGCATACTGCACCGCCTCCGGGCATACCACACCGCCTCCGGGCATACAACACCGCCTCCGGGCATACTACACCGCCTCCGGGCATACCAGACCGCCTCAGGGCATACAACACCGCTTCCGGGCATACAACACCGCCTCCGGGCATACCACACCGCCTCCGGGCATACAACACCGCCTCCGGGCATAGAACACCGCCTCCGGGCATACCACACCGCCTCCGGGCATACAACACCGCCCCGGGCATACAACACCGCCTCCGGGCATACCACACCGTCTCACGTCATCATCAGCAACATCATCAGCAACATCATCAGCAACATCACCAGCAACATCATCAGCAACATCATCAGCAACATCATCAGCAACATCATCAGCAACATCATCAGCAACATCATCAGCAACATCATCATCAACATCATCATCAACATCATCATCAACATCATCATCAACATCATCAGGAACATCATCAGCAACATCATCAGCAACATCATCAGCAACATCATCATCAACATCATCATCAGCAACATCATCATCAGCAACATCATCATCAGCAACATCATCATCATCATCATCATCATCATCATCATCATCATCATCATCATCATCATCATCATCATCATCATCATCATCATCATCATCATCATCATCATCATCATCATCATCATCATCATCATCATCATCATCATCATCATCATCATCATCATCATCATCATCATCATCATCATCATCATCATCATCATCATCATCATCATCATCATCATCATCATTATCATCATCATGCCCGGAGGCGGTGTTGTACCGCCTCCGGGCATACCACACCGCCTCCGGGCATACAACACCGCCTCCGGGCATACTACACCGCCTCCGGGCATACCACACCGCCTCCGGGCATACAACACCGCCTCCGGGCATACTACACCGCCTCCGGGCATACTACACCGCCTCCGGGCATACAACACCGCCTCCGGGCATACAACACCGCCTCCGGGCATACCACACCGCCTCCGGGCATGCAACACCGCCTCCGGGCATACAACACCGCAAACGGGCATACCACACCGTCTCACGTCATCATCAGCAACATCATCAGCAACATCATCAGCAACATCATCAGCAACATCACCAGCAACATCATCAGCAACATCATCAGCAACATCATCAGCAACATCATCATCAACATCATCATCAACATCATCATTAACATCATCATCAACATCAACATCATCATCAACATCATCATCAACATCATCATCAACATCATCATCAACATCATCATCAACATCATCATCAACATCATCATCAACATCATCATCAACATCATCATCAACATCATCAGCAACATCATCAGCAACATCATCAGCAACATCATCAGCAACATCATCAACAACATCATCATCAGCAACATCATCATCAGCAACATCAATCATCAGCAACATCATCATCATCATCATCATCATCATCATCATCATCATCATCATCATCATCATCATCATCATCATCATCATCATCATCATCATCATCATCATCATCATCATCATCATCATCATCATCATCATCATTATCATCATCATGCCCGGAGGCGGTGTTGTACCGCCTCCGGCATACCACACCGCCTCCGGGCATACAACACCGCCTCCGGGCATACTACACCGCCTCCGGGCATACCACACCGCCTCCGGGCATACAACACCGCCTCCGGGCATACTACACCGCCTCCGGGCATACCACACCGCCTCCGGGCATACAACACCGCCTCCGGGCATACTGCACCGCCTCCGGGCATACCACACCGCCTCCGGGCATACAACACCGCCTCCGGGCATACTACACCGCCTCCGGGCATACCAGACCGCCTCAGGGCATACAACACCGCCTCCGGGCATACAACACCGCCTCCGGGCATACCACACCGCCTCCGGGCATACAACACCGCCTCCGGGCATACAACACCGCCTCCGGGCATACCACACCGCCTCCGGGCATACAACACCGCCTCCGGGCATACAACACCGCCTCCGGGCATACCACACCGTCTCACGTCATCATCAGCAACATCATCAGCAACATCATCAGCAACATCACCAGCAACATCATCAGCAACATCATCAGCAACATCATCAGCAACATCATCAGCAACATCATCATCATCATCATCATCATCATCATCATCATCATCATCATCATCATCATCATCATCATCATCATCATCATCATCATCATCATCATCATCATCATCATCATCATCATCATCATCATCATCATCATCATCATCATCATCATCATCATCATCATCATCATCATCATTATCATCATCATGCCCGGAGGCGGTGTTGTACCGCCTCCGGGCATACCACACCGCCTCCGGGCATACAACACCGCCTCCGGGCATACTACACCGCCTCCGGGCATACCACACCGCCTCCGGGCATACAACACCGCCTCCGGGCATACTACACCGCCTCCGGGCATACCAGACCGCCTCAGGGCATACAACACCGCTTCCGGGCATACAACACCGCCTCCGGGCATACCACACCGCCTCCGGGCATACAACACCGCCTCCGGGCATACAACACCGCCTCCGGGCATACCACACCGCCTCCGGGCATACAACACCGCCTCCGGGCATACAACACCGCCTCCGGGCATACCACACCGTCTCACGTCATCATCAGCAACATCATCAGCAACATCATCAGCAACATCACCAGCAACATCATCAGCAACATCATCAGCAACATCATCAGCAACATCATCAGCAACATCATCAGCAACATCATCAGCAACATCATCATCAACATCATCATCAACATCATCATCAACATCATCAGGAACATCATCAGCAACATCATCAGCAACATCATCAGCAACATCATCAACAACATCATCATCAGCAACATCATCATCAGCAACATCATCATCAGCAACATCATCATCATCATCATCATCATCATCATCATCATCATCATCATCATCATCATCATCATCATCATCATCATCATCATCATCATCATCATCATCATCATCATCATCATCATCATCATCATCATCATCATCATCATCATCATCATCATCATCATCATCATCATCATCATCATCATCATCATCATCATCATCATCATCATTATCATCATCATGCCCGGAGGCGGTGTTGTACCGCCTCCGGGCATACCACACCGCCTCCGGGCATACAACACCGCCTCCGGGCATACTACACCGCCTCCGGGCATACCACACCGCCTCCGGGCATACAACACCGCCTCCGGGCATACTACACCGCCTCCGGGCATACTACACCGCCTCCGGGCATACAACACCGCCTCCGGGCATACAACACCGCCTCCGGGCATACCACACCGCCTCCGGGCATGCAACACCGCCTCCGGGCATACCACACCGCCTCCGGGCATACAACACCGCCTCCGGGCATACAACACCGCCTCCGGGCATACCACACCGTCTCACGTCATCATCAGCAACATCATCAGCAACATCATCAGCAACATCACCAGCAACATCATCAGCAACATCATCAGCAACATCATCAGCAACATCATCAGCAACATCATCAGCAACATCATCATCAACATCATCATCAACATCATCATCAACATCATCATCAACATCATCATCAACATCATCAGCAACATCATCAGCAACATCATCAGCAACATCATCAGCAACATCATCAGCAACATCATCATCAGCAACATCATCATCAGCAACATCATCATCAGCAACATCATCATCATCATCATCATCATCATCATCATCATCATCATCATCATCATCATCATCATCATCATCATCATCATCATCATCATCATCATCATCATCATCATCATCATCATCATCATCATCATCATCATCATCATCATCATCATCATCATCATCATCATCATCATCATCATCATCATCATCATCATCATCATCATCATCATCATCATCATCATCATCATCATTATCATCATCATGCCCGGAGGCGGTGTTGTACCGCCTCCGGGCATACCACACCGCCTCCGGGCATACAACACCGCCTCCGGGCATACTACACCGC
>JAXIVJ010005235.1:0-75703 GCA_036785665.1 Chirona hameri | reverse complement strand
CATGGGGCAGCTGCCCCCACTCAAGAAGTTGGGGAGGGGTAGGGGCAAAAATATTATTTTGCCCCCCCCCCCCCCATAAATTTGTAAGAGGGGTAAGAACCAACTCCAAGAAATTTGCTCGATGTTTTTTGTTTGACCGAAACAATGACCCATGGCCCCGATGTGCCCCCAGCCAGCATGAGGGGCCTACTAAGGCCGACAGAAGGCCCTCAGTCGGCCTGAAGGGACCTTCGGTAGGCCTTAGGGGCCCTCATAAGCCCTGATACTTTAACAGGGGCCTGTCCCACTTTTTCTGCGACCATTTAGGGTCGCTGCCAAATATAGTGGCCTAAATCCGAGGAGATACCATTTCGCGAGAAAAAATGGGGGGGGGGCCTTTGACCGTGGGAGAGGGCACTTCGGTCGAGGACCCCCCCCCCCCCCCCCTCCATTCCCTGGGTTTCTTTGCCATCCCCCCTCCCATCCGAAAATACGATCCGCCGCCACTGATATTACCATCAGAAATATAAAAGGGTATAAACCCTTATATTTTACATAATATGCGTGTCATTAGAAACTATCCTAGCTTATCAGTTTTGATCTCGTAAGTTGCACCAGCTTCAGAAAAGAACGCTGAATTTGGTATATTCCTCAAATAAACTTTCGAAATCGCCAGTGGATTCGGTATATTATATTGCTCTTGTGTGCAGACTTGTGCATGTTTCCAGTGGAATCGAATCTGATTCCGGAATCGATTCTGTTTGCACTGGAATCGGAATCGGATTCGATTCCATTGGCATCTGGGTGGAATCGGAATCAGGTGGAGTCAATCATTTTTAGAAAATGATGGAATCGGAATCGGAATCAATGGCAATTTCAAGTGATTCCGTCTTATTTTCGTAAAAATTACTCTGACCATGCATTTAAACTTCCCTGAAGGCAATTTGTTTCGTTGAGCATGCATGTATAAAGCAACGCTAAGCGATTATTTTTTTGCCTAATGAGGGTCAATAAACATGATCAGTAAATATACTTATTTAGGTGGAGACATACAACGATCTTCAACAAATTTATGACATTATTTGAAGTTTTATAGCCAAATAGCCATAGTAAATACACCTGTATAATATATTTAATATTACTATTTGTGTCATTCATGTCATTTGTACAAAATATAGATATGATCGGAAATTTTTGATGCTCAGTGGAATCATGGAATCGGATTCGGAATCAAGCTTTTTAGGTGCGCTGGATTCGGATTCGGAATCGATTCCCTAGTAAAATATCTATTGGAATCGCAATGGGAATCAGACCCATCTGGCTTGGCATGGAATCGGAATCGATTCCACTGAAGCGGAATCAAGCAAAAGTCTGCTTGTGTGGTATTTAAATCGGGCTGAGAAAGGTTTCTGAAGAGTTTGAAAGCTCTTGTTAAAAATGTTACGCACACAAAAAAAAAACGTTTCGTCAATTGTCCAAGCGATTCGTTTCTTTAAATGTCCAACGGTAAGGTAGCTAAGCCCACATAAGAGTACCTATCGCCTGATCTGATGTCTCGAGTCTATTAGCCACGTAATGGTCAGCCATCTGGACGTACCGAGAGGCAGGCTTTCATTATTTACAAGATATGCATGACAACCATCCGTACATCGACACGAAGATGATAGCCTTGCTGTGGCTAATTCAAAGTCTGCTAAAAATATTCACAAACTGAGGAAATTATCGACCAATATTGACTAGTTGTGTATATTTACCAGGTTATTTGTGATCAAGTTATTTGATAGCTGGGCTGTACTGTACCAACTTAAGTCAGACATGGCGATATTGGAGAACTACAAACATAATAGCTGACATCATTCTGGTGTCTTGTCCAGCCTGTGGCGGATCCTGGGGGCCGTAGGGGCTGAGGCTCCCTGCCTTAGAAAACGGCGCCCTCGGTCACCGCGGCGCCGCGACGCCGTTCTTGCAAAGGATTTGCCGGCGCCGAAGGCGCCGTAGCGTTCTCGGTAGGCCGCCAGGGCGCCCTTGTGTCTATCGACAGCGTCATAGCACTCTTGAAAAGCACCCTGGCATCCTCAGAAGACAGCTTGCCGCCCTCACAACGCAATATGCCGCCCTCAGAAGGTACATCGCCGCCCCTCGGATGGCATCATGCCGCCCTCGGAAGGCATCATGCCGCCCTCGGAAAACATCGTATCGCTCTTGGAAAACATCGTGTCGCCCTCGGAAGACATTTTGCCGCCCACGGAGTGCATTATGCCGCCCTCGTAAGATGTCTTGTCGCCCTCTGAAGGCATCTTGCCGCCCTCAGAGCACATGATGCCGCCCTCAGAGCGCAATATTCCGCCCTCGGAAGGCATCCTGCCGCCCTCAGAGCGCATTATGCCGCTCTTCCGAAGGCATCATACCGCCCTCGGAAGACATCTTGCCGCCCTCGGAAGGCATGTTGCCGCCCTCAGATTGCATTATGCCGCCCTCGGAAGGCATCATGCCCTCCGCAGAGTCCAGAGAGCATTATGCAGCCCTCGGAAAGCATCATGACGCCCTCGGAAAACATCTTGCCGCCCTCGGAAGACATTTTGCCGCCCTCGAAGTGCATTATGTCGACCGCAGAAGATATCTTGTGGTCCTCGAAAGGTATGTTACCGCCTCAGAGCACATTATGCCGCCCTCATAGTGCAATATGTCGCCCTCCGAGCGCATTATGCTGCTCTTGGAAGGCATGTCGCCTTCGGAAACATATTGCCGCCCTCGGAAGGCATCTTGCCGCCCTCAGAGCGCATTATGACGCCCTCGGAAATCATCATGTCGCCCTCGGAAAACATTTTCCCACCCTTGGAAGCCATTTTGCCGCCCTCGGAAGACATTTTTCCGCCCTCAGAGTGCATTATGCCGCCTTCGGAGTTCGGAGACGTCTTGCCACCCTCGGAAGACGTCTTGCCACCCTCGGAAGACGTCTTGCCACCCTCGGAAGGTATCATACCGCCCCCGAATGGCACCTTACCGGCCCGAGAGCGATGCGGTGTCCCGGCGCACTCAGAATGATGGCACCCTGGCGCCTTCAGCTTCCTTCCGACGGGGACCGGGCAACCCGTGACCTTCGAAACCAATAACAATCCTTTTGCCCCTCCCCCCCCCCCCCCCCCCCCCCACTCCCGATAGCGCCCTGGATGGCGCCTACGAATTGAGGCCTGAACCCCATGAAATAACCGGGACACTTGTTTTAATATGCCTGGCGAGGTGTTGAAGGTGCTGACGTATTGTGCCTTTCACACTCGGGGCGACTACAATAGCTTGGATGAATGTCCAAAGTCCATGATGTCCACAACTCCACAGAAACGTTTTCAGCGTCGGGCACCGATTTTTACGCGTTTTGGTCCTAAGGACTAACGTCAAAACGAACCTACTGCTTTACAAAATCAAGTCCATTTTGTCCTTACTGGTCTCCTTCAAGATCAAATTCAAGGTCAAACGACGGGGAACGCTGTAGCGCCCAAAGTTACCGTCCGATCGCGACAAATTGGTCTCAAACGATTCCTTGTGCCCAGTTCCAAGATGACAAGAATGTTCAGAGTTGTGCCCCGTGACCTTCAATGTCAAGCCCCGTGACCTTTAATGTCAAATTTAGGGTCAAAGGAAGGGGATTTTTTCCCGTCCTTTCCATTTCCAGAATGGCAAGCATTCTTAGAGTTGTGCCCCGTGTCTTTCAAGCTAGCGCGCAAAGTTGGGCACTACAGCGTTCCTAGTCCTTTGACCTTGAAGGTCACGGGGAACAAATTTACTCTACCTGGAAATGGGCACGGGCATCGTTTGGAACCATTTGTGTTGCAATCGGACGCAAACTTTGGGCGCTACAGCGTCCCCGTCCTTTGACATTGAATTTGACCTTGAAGGAGACTTGTAATGTCAAAATGGTCCTGATTCTGGGAAACAGGTGGTTCGATTTGATCTTGAGACCAAATGTAAAAATCGGTGAACGACGCTGACAACGTTTTATAATCCCCTTGGATTGGCGCGACCCAATAAGAACGACTCAACTGTCGTAACACAAGATTTTGCACCTTCTTTATCCACGTATGCAGCTTAGTTCCCCGATGTTGCGACAATATATTTTGTTTTTGCTTCTCCGGGCTAGATGTAGTTAGCCCGGAAAATGAAAAAATCATGTAAATCTTATGAATCATGTGAACCTACGTATACGTAGATCCGCAGTCGGACCTTCGATCATGCCACCATACTTTCAAAAGTGTCCCGCGCCCCGCTGGGGTATTCAGCCGAACTGGGGGGGGGGGGCATATACTGCCACCTCGTTACTTCCGAACCAATAACCGCAGCAAGACGCGCAAGGGAGCAATCGAAAGCTCCCAATGAGACACACGTAAAACATACGTGAAATGTTCAAAATAAGGTCACATCAGGTCACGGTCAGGTGAAATGTCAAAATCGAGGTATTTGGGTTGATTTGCTATACTTTCCATTTAAAGCCTTATATTGCGACTATTATGGCACAAAGTGCTCTCAGAGTCATAACACATCTTCCGCATAAGGGAAATTGAGATTGTAAGCAAAGGTCAAGCCGTCAAGGGCAAGTCAGAAAATATAACTATTGGCGAAAGGTCTACGAAAGTCATGCGATACATGTTTTATGGGTTATTTTACACGCATAATTTGATAATAGTAGCCAATTTTACACCCTGACCCCAAATAATGGCCCTTCGGCGAAGTTCAGGTCAAGGTCAGGTTGCATAGGGTCAAAATTTGAAATTGATCAATATAAATACAAAAGTCATGTTTCTAGACCAGTTTTGTCTAATAAATACAGTGTTGGGATTTATTTGCCTGTATCTGGTAATTAAAAGCCATAAAATGCAATTTCAACAAATTACGTCATGAGTTAATCATAATTGGGAGTCATAAGTCAGTCAAAAATAAATATTTTACTTTGAAATTTGGTGTGGGTATCGTTTATACTTCCAATACAATCCAATATATATATTCCTTTTTTTATATGTTTGGAAATTTAGATTTTGTAGGATTTTTCCTAAACAAATAGTTTTTGTTTTTTTTGTTTTTGGGGGGGTCAAAAACTAACGAAAATGAAAATCTTAAATAACCATTTTGAAGAAAATGCCATTTTCTTTCATTTGTTTTTTTGCAATTTGCTTTACAACTCCATTTTCTACGGTTTTTCAAACATTTATCGTTTTTCCACCAAAAATGGCATGACCTGACGTCACTAAAACGTCATTATCTCCCAAACTACTTCACTAATTTGAATCGCATCAGTTGGGCAAACTACGGGAGGCGATCTAAAAATTAATCGATCAAAAATTAGGTCGTGACGTCATCAAAATGGGCGGAGCATGCCCTGCTATGGAGATCCGATCTAAACATTGATTGTTTTCCTGACATTCACACCTTCAAACACCATATCACCCCTCAAAAAATGTCCATCATCCCTGGATTTTTTTCTCTCGGTTGAAACTACGAATCGCGCCATCATATTTTCTTGTATTGTATGATCAGATCCCTACTTTGGCAGATATGGCCAAAGTAAGGGTCGGCGATCTCAATTGCAGCAGCCTCAGCTATCCAAATTTGTATTCGCCACCTGACTTCACGATCTAAAATTGGATTAGCCGGGTGACGACCGATCCAAAAAAAAATCACGCTGTAGTCGTTGCGTCGCGGAATCAATATTTAGATCGTCATTTACAGTGGAATAAGGGCAATTACCGAATCTGGTCACATTTATTATTCCGATATATTGATGGACAACATGTTTCCCAACACTTGTTAACCTCCGAGTATGCGTATGTTGCTCCGAATTGGTCTAATGACATAGGCCTCACAGTTTGATACTGCTTGTATGCCCAAATATGGGCATAACAAAATCTAAAAATGTATTGATCTATTTGTGATCGCCTCTCTGTAGTTTGCCCAACTGACATGGTGAGAGAAGATGTAAATTGGATGCAACATAAGGTACGGAACGTTTCACGTCAATATCTACCATAGTTTTAAGATATTAAGAAAATCCGGGAGGGGGCAGATTCTACCCCCCCCCCCCCCCGGGGCGCGGGTTAAGGAAGAGGCATAGTTGACCTGTTTAATTGACATATTGGATTGGCGCCCCTCTGGACCATGCCGCCCCTGTCAATGAGGAAATATGCCGCCCTCGGGCCTGAAGCCCCCTGCCTTAGAAAATCCTGGATCCGCTACTGTGTCCAGCTCAGTGCCCTAGCATTGGGAAATTTGGCCGGAAAACGACACCCTTATATGGATACTATTTTCCACTCTTGTTCCCAAGTTTTCCCTCTTAATTTTCCACTCCTTATTCTAAAATGTATTTGATAATTTGAACTCTATACTCATTTATGGATGTAATGATAGGACAAGACAGGGTAAAGACAGGTAAAAATTGGTATAGGTAATAACTAATTCTGGTGAGCGGGTAATTGGACACTGATAAAGCCGAATACAATGGCTTTTGGGTGAATTTGTACTCTTTATGCTTATGTTTAGCCATAATTTTCCATTCCGCACCCAAGCTCCAAAGCAATCCTGGGACCCTGGTCCAGCTTGTGGTACGTCGATGGTCGAGTCATATGATTAGCGAGCAAAAAAACAGCCATGGAAAGTTTGTTATGCTGTATATTCAGGCTGTATTAACACCGACATCCAAGTCACAAAACACTGGCATGAGTATCTAAACCATGACTGAACTCTGTTTGTAACTACCGTCTGCATTGGTCCGGGTAAGCTCAGTCCACCAATGTCTCCAGCAAATCAGGGATAAATTGTGCATAATAAAACATCCTGGCATGTCTCTACACAAACAAACGGCACCGTGTAAACCCGTGTTCGGAATGCCTCGAACCCGTAACAGTTGCAAGGAGGTTCATCAAGCCATCACACCACTGGCTCTGCCAACAACGAGCCTATGACAACACAAGAACATCAGATAGCCTTCATACCCGCTCATTCCGATCTGCAATTCGTTCCTAGACCGAACTGGGCGCTGGGCGACATGGTGCTCCATCGACGTGGAGTACCTGTCGCTTCAACGCCCGCCTACAGAGGTAGACCTGTTGTATAGAACTGCCCACGCCGGGCCGAGCCGGCGTCGCGTGTCCGGTCTTCTTAGCCTAAGCTGCGTGTATGCATGATAGCCTATACGAATATATATGTATACCCTAATGACTAGTCTACGAAAACTGGATGCACCAGCACGCCACCCTGAGATGAAAACCTGAGATCGATTCTCGCGTCTCTGAATAGACGCGGTGAACAGTCAGTCACCGCACTAGCGGCCCACTTCATCGGCTGACTGCCAGTGACCTCATGTGACCTTGTTTGAACAGGTGTCACCACTTTCGGCCCATCTAGTCCCCGAAGTCTCAACTCTTATTCTCCGTTCTACTACCCGTTGTTGTTCCGTATCAGTTTATCGCCTAGCTTCATTAGGCCCCAGCTGGCTGTGCGCCTAGCTTCATTAGGCCCCAGCCGGCTGTGCGCCTAGCTTCATTAGGCCCCAGCCGGCTGTGCGCCTAGCTTCATTAGGCCCCAGCCGGCTGTGCGCCTAGCTTCATTAGGCCCCAGCCGGCTGTGCGCCTAGCTTCATTAGGCCCCAGCCGGCTGTGCGCCTAGCTTCATTAGGCCCCAGCCGGCTGTGCGCCTAGCTTCATTAGGCCCCAGCCGGATGTGCGCCTAGCTTCATTAGGCCCCAGCCGGCTGTGCGCCTAGCTTCATTAGGCCCCAGCCGGCTGTGCGCCTAGCTTCATTAGGCCCCAGCCGGCTGTGCGCCTAGCTTCATTAGGCCCCAGCCAGCTGTGCGCCTAGCTTCATTAGGCCCCAGCCGGCTGTGCGCCTAGCTTCATTAGGCCCCAGCCGGCTGTGCGCCTAGCTTCATTAGACCCCAGCCAGCTGTGCGCCTAGCTTCATTAGGCCCCAGCCGGCTGTGCGCCTAGCTTCATTAGGCCCCAGCCGGCTGTGCGCCTAGCTTCATTAGGCCCCAGCCGGCTGTGCGCCTAGCTTCATTAGGCCCCAGCCAGCCTTGACCACGTCATGGGACCCTCGTCACCTTCAGACCATCATTACTACGTCCTGACCACACGCACAAGATGACTAAAGGTCACCAACGTAACGGGTCTACGGACGGTTCACTTGGCTCATCTTTCGATAGTCCTGATAGTCCTCAGCCCGCAGTCCTAGTCCTCTTTCAATAGTCCTCACTTCCGCCTACTCTATTCTGCCAGTTTTGACGTTAGTCTGACGTTAGTCTGACGTTAGTCTGACGTTAGTCTGACGTTAGTCTGACGTTAGTCTGACATTAGTGACATTAGTCAGTCCTGAAATTAGACCTGACATCAGCCTGACTTCAGTCGCTTCTCGCTTCTCCCTGCCGCTCAAACGGGCAGCAGTTGCACATTCAACTCAGCCGGAGTCGGCAGCAGCTGCAGGGTCGGCAGCGCCGCCAGCGCCGGCGCAATCACCCCTTCCCCGTCCGCCGACGTCGAAGACATCACGAACGACTGCATGCGGTACGGGGTGTCGGCCGGCGCCGGCAGCGGCAGGCCGTAGAGACAGCGTGTCGGCGGCGCGGCGCGCCGGTGGTGGCGGCGTTCGTGTCGCAGCAACGTGCCACGGCCGCGCGCCGCAAACCCGCACCGCCGGCATCGCTGGCGCCGCTTCAGATAGGCATTGACGATGGCGGCGGCGGCGGCCGCCTCGGGCCGGCTGCGGCCATGCCGCTGCTGCCAGTGCTGCAGAAAGTGCACCCGCCGTCGGAATCGGAGGCCGCACGGGGCACAGCGGTGCAGCCGCGGAGCGGCCGTCGGATGCCGATGTCTGGGCGGCGTCTCCTCGGAGATCGGCTGCTCGGCTTTCACCGTAGTGGCTGGTGTCTCAAATTCTGGCGGACCTCCGCTGGAACCTGGCGCCGCCCATGGCACCGCCCCCGCCTCCACCGCTGAGGCCGATGTGGCTGATGTTGCCGGTGGCGCTGGCGGAGCCTCGCTCTCCCGCTCTGGCGATCGGGCAGCTGCTGCAGCAGCGGCGGCAGCAGCGGCGCGCTGCGCCAGCAGTCCGGGAGGCATGTCGAACGGCAGCAGAGGGAACAGCGTGTCCGTGGGCGGCGCGGCCAGCTGCGGCAGCAGCCCCGGCAGGAACGGCGGGAAGCCACCGGAGAACGGGCCGAACGGGTAGCGCAGCAGCTTCTCCCGCATCCAGAGCGAGCTCACCGTAGCGTCGTCAGCACCGGACTGCGCCTGCGAGCCGGCCTCCGGCGGCTGCTGCTCCGGCAGCGGGTGCCCCTGTAGCATGTGCAGCCGTAGAGAGAGAAGGTCAGGCAGTGTCTGCGAGCAAAGGTTGCATGTTGGCCCAATACTCGGCAGTTGAGCGGCGACAGAGGCGGCGGCGGCGGCCGCCGCCGCAGCAGCCGCAGACGATGACGAAGAAGAGGACGATGACTTGGATTTCTTCTCCTTGGGCGCGCCGTGTTCGCCGATCATGTGCTGCTCGAGCAGCTTGGGGGTCTTGAACTTGCCGGTGCAGATGGTGCAAATCTCGAGGACATCCTCGTCCTTGCTGGTCTCCTCGAGGATGCGCGGGTCGGGCTCGGCGGCCGTGTCCCGGATGCCGTGGCAGTTCTGCTTGTGAACCTGCAGGAAGTAGCGACTGCAGAGCTCCTTCTGACAGACGTCGCACGTTGCGCCGCCGCGGCTCTGGTGCGCATCCAGGTTAATGCCGTGCATCTTGGTCATGTGCGTCTTCATGAAGTACTTGTTGCAGAGCTCCTTCTTGCAGATTTCGCAGTAGCTGCGGCTGGTGCTCGCCGGTTTGGGTCGTTCCGGCTTCTTCTGGCTCTCGACCTCATGCCGAATGCGCGCGAGGAAGGCCGTTTCGCTCAGCGTCGCGCCCGCTTGGATCCCGTGCGCCGTTTGCATATGCTGCTGCAGGAAGAACTTGGCGTAGAAGTCCTTCTTGCAGATTGAACAGAATGTTTCCCCGCCGCTGCTGCTCTGAGATTTCTCAGATCGTTCCTTGCTTCCGCTCGACGCCTTAGTGGTGCTGGGTGCCGACGGTTTTGGGATGACGATTTCCTCCTGGCTCTGGAACATGCCGTGCTCAGTCATTAGGTGCGCTTGCAGTACAGTCTTGTTTTCCATCTTCTTAGCGCAGACATGACAGGAGACCGCTTCGCTCTTCTTGTCATGCAGGCCCTTGATCATGCCCTGGAGCTTCTTCAGATCGTCGCCAAAGTTGTCCTTCTTCTTGCTCCTTGACTTCTTAGGCAGGGGCGGCGGCGGCGGCGGTCGGTCGGCTGGTGGCATGAGCCCACCGGCAAACTGCTGTCCCAAGCCGTGGAAGTAGTACTTGTGCATCTGCAGAAGGTAGCTGCTCTGGAAGGGCCGACCGCATTGGTCGCACTCCTTCGGGATCGAGTCTCGGAGTGGTGCTTCCAGGAGCTTCTCCAGTGGAGGACAGGATACGGGAGGCGCACCGCTGCCACTGCTACCGCCGCTTCCGCCGCCGCTAACCCTGCCCCCGCCGCCTCCGCCGCTGCCTCCGCTACTGGTGCTACCGCTGGACGGCCGTTCTCGTTCCGGCGGTGGAGACCCGATCTGGTGCATCTTGTAGCGATGCACCTTCAGGAAGTACTTGCTGCAAAACTCCTTGCAGCAGATGTTGCAGAAGGCGTCCGCGTTGGTGACCCCCATGAGTCGCAGCTGCTCGCGACTGAAGCGGCGCGGAGACGACTCAGCCTCCCGCCCATCGGCGACTGGCGCTGGCAGCTCGCTGAGCTGACGCGCGTCGTAGGGATCAGAAGGCTCCGGCCTTGTCAGCTCGCCCTGCTCCGGCTCCCGCGGAGCGCGGTACACGGGTGGTCGAGGCGCCTCCTCCGTCGTCTCTGTCTCGCCATGCGCCGCAGCGCGGTGCTGGCGCAGGAAGAACGCATCGCAGAACTCCTTCTGGCACGGCTGACAGAAGGTATCGCTTGCCGGCCGCGCAATCGCCTCCGCTTCACTCGAGGGCCGTCCTGAGTCGCGCGACTCTGCGCTCGGCGACAGCTGCCGGCCGGACGCGGCCATCTGCTGCGCCAGCAGCGCCGATCCCGCCGGAGGCGAACGTGGCGCGTCCGTGAACACGCCGTGCTTGTTGGCTTTGTGCGTGCGCAGGAAGTACTTGTTGCAGAACTCCTTGCCGCACAGTTCGCAGAACGCCTCTGGGTTGAAGATCTTGCCGTCGGCGGGCGCGGCAAGCGGTTGGCCCATCTGCTGGGAGAGGAACGGCAGGAGCAGAGGCGGCGGGCCGTACGGCAGGTAACCCGGCGCATTGAACTTGCGCTGCAGGGAAGAGAGCGTCTGCAGAGCATCTTGCTCTGACTGACGGCCCCGGGAGTCCTCAGGGTAGGATAGACCACTGTCTCGCCGCTGGCCATGACAGAAGTCCTCCTGAGACTCGCCGTCTCGCGGCTGGCCGACTCGATAATCTTCCAGGCTCGCTGACTGGCTGTCTCGCCTCTGATTGGTGCGATACTCGTCATGCGACTCACTGTTTCGGCGTTGATTAGTTCGGTGCTCCTCATGTGACTCGCTTCCTCTTGCATAGTTGGCGCGATACGAGTCATGTGACTGGCTGTCGCGCCCCTGACTGGCGCGATACTCGTCGTGTGACTCGCTTCCTCGTCGCTGACTGGCTCGATACTCGTCATGCGACTCCCCATCCCGCCTGTAGTCGTACTGCCCGTCCATCTGGCTTACCGGAGGCTGTCCTTGCATTTCCGTCGTCTCCCTCGCCCTCCACTGACTGGACAGGTTCAGCGGCAGCTCTGAGCCCAGCGAGCCGCTCTCGCCTGCTGACGCCGCTCGCTCACCGCCTCGCGCGTGCTCCATCTCCAGGTGGTGCGCCAGCTCGCCTCGATGCGAGAAGGCGCGCGAGCAGTGCGGACAGGCGAGCTGCTCGGGCTCGGCTCGCGGGGTCAGCGCCAGCGGCACCGCCTCGCCATCAGCCTCGTCTAGAGCATGGATCCGCACCGGTTTGGACTGCTTGCGTCGCTTCTTGGCACCGGCTAGCATTAGTCCAGCAGCGTGTCGCTTTTCGGCCAAGTGTGGGTCATCCGAAGAGCCCTCGGGGCTTTCAGGCGCCCGTGGACTGGCAGCTCCGTCGTACAGGAAGCCAGGGTCACCGCACACGCCGGCCCGCAGCCGCGCCGCCAGCTGCACGGCTGACGTCACGGTGAGTGACGTCATATCTGCGCCTGTCGGCAGAACAGAGAGACAGGTGTCCGGTCAGCTGGCGGACCACGCGTCAGAACATTCAGAGTCAACGGAGCTATTAGTTCGCCGAGGGTTGGGTTGTGTGGTAATTATAGTCTTTGGGAACCCAGTTGGGTACAAAATGGTGGCTGTCGGGAATGATTGTGTCAGGGATACATTTTATGGGGACCAAGGTCAGTTGCTGGCACTAGGTCCCAAAAAATCAATTTATTGACGCGTCAATTTTGTGATGCAAAGCGGGCGGAGCTTGTCATAGGCACTGTACTTAAGGATACAAAATTGACACAATTATTGACAACATTTCACTCAAAACACCTAGTCCCGATGGAAAATGGCCAGTTCTAAAAATAATCACGCCATCTGATGCACAACTGATTACTCCATCCACCTCAGGCGCAACTCAAATTGTTTGCGTAGTTTTTTTTTTTGTTCTTTTTGGAAAAGAAGAGACCCCATCACATAGCAACAAATTATATTTATAATTATATCTTAAATTATAATTATATAATTTTATTAGGATAACCTTTTTTTAAATTTCAAGTTTATATTTTGTAAGTATATATAACGAATTTTGTAATGTAATTACATAAAATGATTATGAAAAAGTATTTTTTATTTAGAAATAGTTATTCGCCCATGCTGTTGCTGCATCAATATTTGGATACAGTGATTTCAATTTGAGTAAAAAAATTATTCAGATGAGTCAAGGGATAAAAATTGATGCACTTATAAAGCAATATTGCATCAATTTCCAAGAGAATTATTGAACATCTAGGTGGCTGAAACTGTATTATGAGCCACAATGCACAGATTCATGTGCCATTCATCCCATCACTGTTATCCAGTGTTTCATAATTGCCGTTTGTAAATCGGTAATTTTCCCCAATGCCATTTCTATTGGGCTGGATCAAAATTTTGACGCGTAAAAAAAAAGATTATTTGGGCCTAGTGCCAGCAACTGAGGTAGCAACATGAACTACACCTATGTCCGCTCAAATTCAGCGTTTGTTCACCCAATTTAGAAAGAGTGAATCATTTGTAGATGTTATGCAACCCAATGCAGCGAACAGCATTCAAATTTGGCGGCTCGTCAGGGGTCGGCATTACCGCAATCAACTTCGGCGTTATAGCAGCAGGCACATATTTTCGGCCTTACCGCAAGCTATTTCGGAGTCACCGTGCGACTTTGGAAATAGCGCACGCTAATTGGAAATAGAAGCAACCAAATTCGGCACTATTCAATCAAATTCGGCGGCTAACCATAAGTACCCAGAAGGTTCTTTTTTGCAAGATGAGCTTAGCTATATAAGAAAAAATGGCTCTGTCTCTGAGTTTTTGTTTGCGTTTTTGTCGCCAATCATTTTATCACTGAAACGCCTTTTTCTCTGTATTTCATCTGTGGGAACAAAGGCTGATCGGCAAGGTTGTAGTCTTCTCGACGATAAATGAAGGACGCATCAGATACAATCAGAACAAATAAACTCAGACGCCTGGTTTCTAGGTTATAGGCTCGAGGAGTCGGTGATGAGCTGATGTTGCTCAGCCGATCATTAGCTCGGCCGCACGGCCACAAGACTTATCCATCAAACAATTTATCTCACCTCATTTGTCATGGGAGTTATTGATACATAATTACCCATTTTGGCATTACATTTGGGAAAACAGCAACCACGCAACATAAAACTGGCATACCAATTGAATTGCTCTTTAAACAGTTACTATGTGAAAATGTCGGGAGAACCCCATCAACCAAGATACACGTCACGTATGAATTATAATTATAAATGAGAAATGGTATTTGTGTTGTTGTTTAGTACGCACCTTAATACAACTCTGCAGTTACAGGGGCGCAGCCAGAGGGGGGGGGGGTGCAAGGGGGGAAATTGCCCCTCCCCCTTTACGGGTCACAGGGGCCCGCCGAGATTGGCCCAGATACCATTTGCATTATCTAAATGGCTTTCAAAAAGTCACAGAGGATCCCTCAAACCAGGCAAGGGTCTCTCTGGTGCATGTCAAGGGCCCTCAGAGACACTAAGGGGCTTACGAAGCCGGCCCAGGGGCCTCTTGGGCATGTCCAGGGGCCATTGAGCCCACCGAGGGACACAAACTGTCCAGGGGCCTCTCGAGCATGTCCAGGAGCCCATTGAGCCCACTTAAAGGAAATAGATCACCTTCAACATTAGTTTTAAACTGAGATAACAGTTTTGTAGTCCATGTTGGGAAACCCCTATCTGCAAGTTGTATTGACTGAAAAGACTCTCCAGCCGAATATATTTATTTTTTGGCGAAGGAATGCGGTGCTGGCGAAAGAATGTTGTACTGGTTCTAGCCCGAGCAGAGGCTATACCATCAGCCAATCAGCATGCAGCTAGTGCTAGCAAGCGAACCGCCGGCCGCCGGTTGGCACATCTCCAATGCGAGTCTATCCTTACGCGACTACTTTCGAATCTGATTGGCTGAACCATTTTTTACATTCGCGTGACGTCAGGACTCTGACTCAGAGAGTATGCATATAGTTTTGATAAACAATACAAATTTACGGCCTTCTGTCCTGAATCGGCGCGATATAAGGCCATTTTTGACAATATAAAAAGAAATTGTATTAAAAAATATAATCAAATCGTGTTTGGTAAAAAAAAAATCACGGTGAACCTTTAAGGGCGCAAAAACATGCCCAGGGACCTTTCGAGCATGCCCTGGGGCATATTGAGCCCACTCAGGGGCCCCAAAAACCTGCCCAGGGACCTCTAGAGCATGTCCACTTGTCCAGGGGTCAATTGAGCCCACCTTCAAGAGGCCTCTGGACAGGCTCTAATGGCCCCTGGGCAGGTTCGAGATAATGGGACCCTGGGCAGGTTCAAGAGGCCCCAAACAGACTATAATGGGCCCAACAAACCTGCCTAGTGACCTCTCGAGCATGTCCAGGGGCACATTTAATATGTTCAGGGGCCTCTCGAGTCTGGCCAGGAGCCTATTATAGTCTGTTTGGGGCCTCTTGAACCTGCCCAGGGTCCCATTATCTCGAACCTGCCCAGGGGCCATTAGAGCCTGTCCAGAGGCCTCTCGAGCTTGCCCAGGGGCCATTGAGTCTGTTCAGGGGCCTCTCGAACCTGCCCTGGGACCTCCCGAGCTTGTTTGCCCAGGGACCCATTGAGTATGTGCAAGGGCCTCTTGAACCTGCCTAGGGGCCATTAGAGTTTGTTCAGGGGCCTCTCGAGCTTTCCCAATGGTCCATTGATCCTGTTCAGGGGCCTCTCGAACCTGCCCAGGGGCTATTCGAGTCTGCTCGGGGTCCTCTTGGCTTGTAAAGGGGCCATTGAGTCTGTTCAGGGCTCTCTCGAGTTTATCCAGAGGGACATTGAGTCTGTGAACAGGGCCCTCGAGCCTGCCCAGGGGTTGCTAGCTAGCCGTCGTCTGGAGCGCCTGCTATAGCTGGACCGCCTGCTAGCCGTGGTCGGCGCGGTCATAATGAGCGGTAATGTGCTATACTCTGACCCACCTGGTGCAATGTTTTCTTGGGTTTAAAAATGGTAATTTGATAAGTCTGATGTGTTCTTGAATTCGGGGGTGATGGTAGTACAAAATAATTTCACATTTTTCCTTTCAGGAGAGTGTGTGCTGCAATATTTGTCAGCCAGAGGCGTCGCCGACAGGAGGATCGGGGGAGGTCTGGGCAAACTCACCCACTTTTAGAAGGCGGGGGAGGGTCGACCTCCCCCCCCCCCCCCCCACACACACACACACACTTTTTGCGGGGAAAATTAACAATTTATCGTAAAAATTGCCTTTGCAGTGCAGTCAAAATCCAGCTGTCAAAAACTGGAAAATGTCGCGCCGCTTCGCGGCATGACACAAGTTTCGCAATTGCTTATACAAATTTGGAAAATGGGAAAAATACTTTCATTAGGTGTCTGGCAGAGCCTCTCCTTGGCAGTGATTGCTGGCCCCAAGACCCATTCCCTTAACCCGGCAGTCACTGGGGTATATTCTGTAACACGACTCACGGCGGGTATCTTCAGAACTAATGATCGCAGCGGGACGCGCAAGGCGGCATTCGAAAGCGCTCAATGAGATAAACCTAACGCAAACTTAAAATTTCAAATTAATGTCACATGTCAGGTCACGGTCAAGTCAAACTTAAAAATCGAGGTATCTGAGTTTATGGACAATACTTGCCATCCATGGCCTTCGATTGCGCCTATAATCATGGGCGTCGCCACCATTACGGACAGTACGGACAGTGTCCGTACCATGGGCGTCGCCACCACTACGGACAGTACGGACAGTGTCCGTACCATGGACGTCACCACCACTACGGACAGTACGGACGGTGTCCGTACCATGGACGTCACCACCACTACGGACAGTACGGACAGTGTCCGTACCATGGACGTCACCACCACTACGGACAGTACGGACAGTGTCCGTACCATGGACGTCACCACCACTACGGACAGTACGGACAGTGTCCGTACCATGGACGTGTCCGAACCATGGACGTCACCACCACTACGGACAGTACGGACGGTGTCCGTACAAGTTGGCGATTCTACAAAAACTTGTACGGACTGACCGTACAAGTTTGCGGAACCATTTGAAGGTGCAGAATTAGAAATATCGATACCTGGAATGTTTATATTCTAATTATCTTCAGATGGACTATTTGTGACGAATCGTGACGAATTACCTCTATTCATGGAACTTATTGCTCAACAGAAGAAAATCAAACATCTTATTGTTCCCTCCCCAACTTGAACGCACAAATGGCCAGTTGGAATGAAATGTTAACGTTTTTCGTCTGGAGTTCGGAATAGGAGTATGTGCGAAAATGGCAAGTGGCATGGGCATTTTGCCCTTGTCATCGCTAAAACGTTTAGCCGTTTAGTGAGCGATGCTTGATGTGAAAGCGGGTTCTTAATTTTTTTGGGACGATATTAGCGGTAGTTTACGAGATATTGCGAAATACGTGAGTCAGCAAAACAAAATACTCTCGTGTTAGTCACTAGTCCAGTAACATACATTGTCAGGTCATAATTTTACTGAACTGTATTTGGCTTCCTCCTAGCGCTGACAACGCTGATGCACGCGCGTTTGATTTTTCATGGATCCAAGCACAGTGTATTACTGTATTAGGCCTAACCCGCACCGTGCTGGAGATGGGGGCGTTTGGATGTGCTTCCTGAAATTTTAGGAAATGCAAGGAACAAACGGGAGAGCTAAAGACGTGCTAGCTAAATACGTGTGACTCAGGGCCTATTTTAAGGGAAAACCACTGGGGGGGGGCAAAAGTTGCCCCCATTTTTGGGGCATCTTTTTGTGGCAAAAAAGGTACCCCCATTTGTTTACCTCCGCGGATTTGGGCCGGTCGCCTTATTTTGGTATTCGAGCTTAAGAAATTCACTTTTCGAATTCACAACAATTGATTTTTTGACATTTTTCGGATATTTTTGTTTTATTTCTTGGGGTTAAAAAACCCCAAAATCACAAATCTGAGAGCCATTTAGCAGAGAATGTCATTTCCTTTCTTTTGACGTTTTGTATTTGCAATTTGCTTTGAAACTATTTGTTTACGATTTGTCAAACATTTAATGTTTTCCACCAAAAATGGCATGATATGACGTCATTAAAACGTTATTATCTCCCAAAACGCTAAATTAATTGCATTGCAATTTGGTGAGAAGACGTAGAATTGATTGATAAGGTACTGAAAGTTTAACGTTGATATCTATCACAGTTTTAAAGTTATTGCGAAAATCCGAGAGTGGACAGATTCTCCCCCCGTGGGGCGCGAGTCACCGGGCTGCTTGAATTGCATCAGGTGCGCTGTTTTATCTATCATTGAAAGCAAGTTATACATAAAAACTTCAAATTCAATCACTTTGGAGAAGAAAAACTTCCGTTTTCATGAAGTTTTCTCCTAAGATAATTGTTGTTCACGTTCAGTGCAGGGAACGCGCAGGGGGGGAATACTTGTATTGTATGCCCCCCCCCCAGATTCCTGTGGAGGGGGGGGGGCATTTTCCCCTGATGTCCGCCCCCAGAATCCCCCAGTGGGGGCGGATACCCTCCCCTTAAGTTTTTTTAATAAAAAATAGCGGAAAACGACGCCATTCCGCGCCGCCATTTTTGGTACAACTGCTTGCCTATCAATTGCCCAAATTCTGTTAATTTGTTTACCTCGGGTCTCCTCAGATGACGCCACTAAGTCAAGTCTAGTAATCCCACCTCCAAAAAAAATGTAAGGTCGTGCCGCAGCAGTGTTTGGCCGATCAGTTAGATACTCACAGGATTGAATCAGGTCATAAATACCTACAGGCTACAATTCTGCTATTTCGGATGATTTTTACATCGGTGACCTAAGGTGAAGTCTAATTTGTGTCCTCCCAATTATAAGTCATTGGGGAAACATGAAAATGCATATACATCTACAGCAAATGGCTAAATGTGCCCTATTTTCACCAGAGTCCCGCATATTTTGCAAAATACAAAGATCCAGTGGCGGATCTACGGTTGGGCAAAATGGGCAATTGCCCCCCCCCCCCCCCCGCCCAAACCGCTTGAAATCGGCGCAAGATTGACACATTTCCTGATATATAAGAAAATCTAAGCAACTTTTACTGAGGTAAGTTAGCTTTAAATCAGCTATCAATGCATAAGCAAGCCAAATCCGGTGCGTTTTCAGAATTGTTTGAAACTTTTTGGAATTTTGCCCCTCCCCCCCAAAAAAAAAAACGCCCCTTCTGGATCTACCAATACAAGGATCCATGTGGTATTTTTATCCTGTGACCTCCACGAGGTAAAATCTATACACCCTGAGGTCATTCATCATTTCTCTTCCATAACTTTTTACCCAACCAGTAAGGCGCCATAGTTAGCGATGAACGAGCGAACGCAAAGGAAATGTATGGTGAATTTCAACTCGATCGGGCAAGTAGTTTCTGAGATGCAAATACGTGGTGCACACGTGCGCACGTGCAGAAGCACCCCACCCCTGACTTGTGGGAAGTGGCGGCTGAGAGCTCCCTAACCACACACCAAATTTTAACACAATCGGCTCAGCAGTTGCCCCCACCCACTCAAAATTGTGTGGCGACGTTCCTGATCCAACAACCCCCGATCTCCCCCACTCTGCCGCTAATGAGCAATTGTGCAAAGGATATTGAAATTAAAGATATTCCGGAAATAATTTAAAGATACTTATTTTGGCTGGGAAATACTAAAACCTAGGAATATCATGACATCTGCATTGGATTTGTATACATTTATCACCAGGTAAGCATATTATATTTTAATTGAATACCTATCAAGCGAAAAATGACATGGAAATACTGAAATCAGGGTGGGCAGCATTTCTTGACTGGGGGGGGGGGCAAAACGGTTCACTGGGGGGGGGGGGGGATTTGCTCCCCCCCCCCCCCCCAGTTAACATGTTAAAATAGGCCCTGGTGTGACTGATACCACAGTATTTATCTCGTCGAGATGCGTCTCCCAATATGGAGCATGTTACATGGCCAACCTGGGTCACCAAATGACCAACCCAATGAGGTCATATTTTGAACTTGACCCGATCACCATAAGAATGGTTCGGATCGTATTGACGAGGCAATCACGATGGCGTTCACATTATTGCCTAAAATTATACCTAATAATTAAATTATTAGGTAAAGAGTTATGCAGTATGCACGAACAACTTTTGGGAAGAAAATGCCAACATGACCTTTGGTTACCTCTGGTGCCTAAACTATTGAGTATTGACCTTATATACAATTTGACAACACCTAAGCGATAACATTTTGCAAGAGCTTTCGATTACGTGTCTCCGTTTGTTCCAAACTATCATACTACCCGAGATATTTGGGGTGTTTCTGGAGCGAAGTCCTAAACTTGGCAATTTGACCTTTGATGACCTCTTGTGACCTCAATATTGACCTGAGCGAAAATGTCACTAGCGTAGAAACAAGGGGGCCGGTAGGCCATGGCTGCCCCACTTTCGGCGATTTCTTTTTGCTAAAAATATTTGGATAAATTATCCAAACCCTGCAAAAGATCACGTCCTACTCCCGCTCCGGGCGTTTTGTTGTTGTTGTTGGGGGGGGGGGGGGCAAATCCAGCGGCCTATTCCCACGAACGTGGTGGAGCGGGGGGGTAGAGCACGTCGTCAACCCGTCGGCAACTGTACGTCCGGCCGTGGTGTGTCCGTACAAGTGTTAAAACCGTTGCGACGCCACTGCCTATAATCACCCAAAGTGCTGTCAAAGGTATGATACATATCCCATATGAGCTAAAGTGAGATTGTTGGACACGATCAAGGTCAAGGTCAGGTCACAAAAGGTCACTACACACAAAATATCTACGAAAGTCATGCAGCACATGTTTTATGGATGCTTTTACGCGTAGAATTCGATAGTGGTAGTCGTTTTACCCCCTGACTTCATTTACGTGAAGTTAGTGTCAAGTTCAGGTCAAGGTCAAAATTTCACTGATCACTGAAGGTCAAAATTTGAAATTGATAAATCGAAATAAAAAACATGTTTCTATATCAGTTGTATCTAAAAAAAACAGTGCTGGCATTTATTTGTCTGTATCCGGTCAATACAAGCAAAAAAACGCAATGAAAAAATATGACGTCATGATTTACCCATACTTTATATGCCATGACAGTCAAAAAAGATGATATCATTTTGAAATTTGGTATGGTAGTTGCCCATATGTCGTTATCTGACATATATTCCGTTTTTTTTCAATATCTTTGAAAAATGTATTTTGTGAGCATTTTTTTCAACAACATAAAATATTGAACATTTTTGGGTCAAAAACCAAAATTCCCGAAATTTCGAGATCGCTGGTTTGTAGCTCTTGCAATTTTCTACCTTTTAGCGTTTTTCGATTGCATTTTGCTTCAAATGCGGGATGTGTACGGCCTGGCAAATTTTAGCCGATTTTGGTGTCAAAATCGTGTTTAGTGACGTCACTAAATTCACTATATCTCGAAAAATATCTATCTCTATATCCGCTGACAAGCCACTGAATTTGAATGCTGTTCTGCTACATTGTGTTGCGAAGATTTACAAATGATTCACTGTTTCTCAAATGGGTGAACAAGCGCCGAATTTGTGCAGAAAAGGGTGTAGATCCTTGATCACACATTGATCCTGGCTTATTACCTACTGTTCATGTTCAGTTAAAGGGAAATAATGACCTTTTCCCACAAAAATGGAGTTAGCACTTGAAATCGCCAGACGAGACCAAAATATATTGTAAATTCATCACATTTTGCATGAAAACTTTCCTACCGAAAGATATTTCAAGTTAAAGTTGATAAGCGTTCCACACTTCTAACGACCGGTACTTGCAAGTACTTTTGGTCCTCATCAAACTGCGGGCTTTTCCCGTATTGTTTTTTTACGCAATGGAGTGGAAAATATATTGTGCGTTCTGCTTGTTGTGATTATATGCCCGGCGGTCTTCTAAAACTAACAGCGATTGGAAAAGTGGCAATAAAATCGGAAGCTCATCGATGCACATCAACGGCGGCATAGTTAGTGGATGCGACCCTCAATTTTTTAAAATCGATTCATTTGTTTTCAACATTAGGAGTATTGTATAATTTGTCTGTGGCTGTATATAACACTATGCTTTATATTATCATGAAAAAATAAAAAAAAAATCCCCAAAAAAACTAACAAACAATAACACAAAACTGGCAATTCAATCGGAAGCTCATCGATGCACATCGACGGCGACCTATTTAGCGTCGGCGATGTGTTTACAAAGTCATTGTCATGCTTCTCGGCGCACTTAACCATTGTGGCGAGTTGTTCCTGATTAGTATACCCAAGTCCCGTAGCAAGCTTTGTTAATGACGTCACTGGTGCCATTCTTGTGTAGCATTGCAAAATATATCTGATTTTGAGTTGAAAGCTAATTAAAGACTTATTCAAATTATTGTTTTTAAGTTTGAATTTTCTTATTAATCATTATTAAAGGTATTTCATCACTGTATTTCATAGTGGTTGACACTTCAGAAGCTTGTGACGTAATAATATTGTATCCAATATGCATTTCCCTCACCTTTTGCTATTGTGGCGCAGTGCCGAGTGCTTTGTGAATACTAGCTTGCCTAGGGTTCAATTCATTCTGCCCTTATTTTATTCGAGTTGGTATAGTTTGTATGTTGTTGTTATGCATGACTTATACTGATAGTCAGTCATGCATCACGGATGCTTCACGGATTGCTTCACGGATCAGAGCGCTGCTCGAACGCACGCTAGTAGCGCTTTCGTTCTCCATGGCAACCAGGCGTGAGCCAATGAAAAGCCAGAACGTATTTCCTTTCTGGTTTTTGATTGGCTGACGCCTGGTTGCCATGGAGAACGAAAGCGCTACTAGCGTTACTAGCGTGTGTCCGAGCAGCGCTCAGTTTGATCGGAAACGTCACAGAGCCTCCAAAAATGCCGCTCTCGATGTAAACAATGGTAGAGAAGGACGAATTTGTCAATGACCTTCATGAAGTACACAAGATACTTGTTTTGTATTTTTTCCAAACTTACAACTTTTGAATTTGGGAATAATTGTATTTAATTCTTAAATTTAAATAAAATAATTTTAAAACCATAACGGTAGCCTAAGAAATTGTTGCTAACAAAATCAAAAGGTCATTATTTCCCTTTAATGTGATACAAATCTGCCTGGCAGACATGGAGAGGTGAGGAGGGAAAGAGGCGAAATAATCACTGTTGAAATATATTATTTCGAAAAAAAGACAAGGACTCACTGAAAAAGGAAATCACTGTTCAGAAATGTCAAAGGTTAACATTAACGATGACTTAACATTAACGATGAGATCGTTTAACAGTTCCATCTGATGTGGTGTTATGCTTAAAATGTTATCTAATTGCGTTTGTATTGCATTCGGTTAATGGAAATGTAGGGCTGCCGTAGCACAAATTGGCTTCGTTATACTGGAATTTAAGAACGTTATCTCGTGATATTGGTTTTGATTATACTGAAGGTCATGTGCCCAAAAGTGGCCCCAATCCGTGATGTTCGTTGCCTGTATCGGCTTTCCCGTGTGGCCTTGTTTCGACAATCAGGGAATTGCTGAACAAACAAGCTCGGCTTATTTGACTAGATAATAACTGAAAGGACTGAAGCGTAGAAAGGCTGCTTATTGATCAGAGTCGGGAAATTTTCTGCCGTTCCTTTATATAGCGGCCTAAAAATAGGTGTACACGAGTAATCTTATGTTCAGTGATCAGTTGTATCTATCGCCTTGACGAAACCACGAAAATTAGACGACATAATTGTTTTGGTGCATTTTATTAGCTACCACCCTACGAGACGCTGCTCGAGTTCTCTCGGTGTTTGGCATATGTTACAAACGGCCTGGATCGAGCGATCGCCAGCTGTCTGCCACTACACTGAGCGTGGCCGTCACCAGGAATCGGCGCCTCGTCACCGGATCTCGACCGTCCCTCTCCCCCCGGGCCGAGTTAAAAATACAGCTGCCGCTCCCAGTTCAGAGGGCTCTGAACCCCGGCCTCCACCACCACCGCCGCCGCCCGGCTGCGTACCGAGGGCGACGCACGGGACGCGCGCACACCGCCCCCTCCGCCCCCACTGCAGCACAGAGCGGCCGGCCAGCGGGAAAGCGGGAGAGCGAGGGAGTGGGTGAGGCCCGAGGTGACAAACAACACATGGGCCACGCAGTCAGTCGCCCGGCGTTCGCGATAACACGCCGGCACCATCGCTGCTGCGCCTGCTGCGCTCTCAGTGGCGGAAAAAGAGCGACGCGAGCAACGCGAGACCGAGGATGGCAGCTGGCGAAGGGCATAACAGAGCGCGAGGGCTTTTGTCGGGTCGTACGATGACGTATTGAGACAGCTCGACCGTCACGACAGAGAGTGGCCGAATCGGAGTTTGTTGGGGGATTCAGCTGTGTGAATTTGATACGGAGGAGTTGGCTCCGTGCGTTGACAAAATGAATGTGACGGATTCAGAACGGATCCGTCATATTCACTCACATTCGTTCTGGATCCGTTCACTGACGGATCCCAAACGGCCAAAACGCCCGTTTGGGGGGAATCAATGTTATTAAATTAATGCTAAATGCTTTAGTTTGGCATAGTTATAAAACTCATTTGGATTCCGTTTGCTGGTGGGTAAATAGTTGATTTCAAACAAACTTTCAATAGACGTCGCCATGGATACTACAAATCCCTTTTAGGATTGCGTACTTCAAAACTGGCTCCGATTCAGGGCCTATTTTAACATGTTAACTGGGGGGGGGCAAATGCCCCCCCACCCCCCCCCCCCCCACCCCCAGTGAGCCGTCCCCCCCAGTCAAGAAATGTTGTCCATCCTTATTTCAGTATTTCCATGTCATTTTTTCGCTTGAATTTATTCAATTAAAATAAAATATGCTTACCTGGTGATAAATGTATACAAATCCAATGCAAATGTCATGATATTCCTAAGTTTTAGTATTTCCCAGCCAAAATAAGTATCTTTAACCCGCCATTGACTGGAGGGGGCGGTTAACGCCCCCCCCCCTGATGAATTTGCGCAATAGCTGAACAACTATCGCTATTATCTATCATCTATAGACGCTATCAACGTGAAACTTCGGGTACCTTCTTATAAATAATTTTTATATCTTGTATGCAAAAATAAATACAAATTCGTCGATTTTTTCTCTGGAGTTATAGCGAATTTAGTGACGTCACTACACACGAGTTTTACACCAAAATCAGCTAAACTTTGCCAAGCCGTACAAATATGCCACATTTGAAGCAAAATGCAATGAAAAACGTCAAAAGATAGAAAATTGCAACGGCTAAAAACTGGCTATCTCGAATGTTCTATATTTTTAGTTTTTGACCCCCCCCCCCAAAAAAAAAAAAAACATTTTTGGGGGAGAATTATCACAAAATAATAAATAAATAAATAAAATATTCAAAAACCGGAAGATATGTCAGAGAACCATACCTAGGCAACTACCATGCTAAATTTCAAACTGAGACCTATTTCACAAAGAAGTTAGTAATTACACATGTTTGCGATTACAAACGCAAGCAAATATTGCAAACCTCACAAAAAGACATGGCACAAACATTCACCACCTCTGAATTACCAATTGTAAAGAAAATTGTAAACACAAATGTTAGTACAGCAGAAACCTTGAAATCAAGAACGTGTGTATTAAAATTGATGCTAATGACAAATAACTTGATTGTTAACAAATTAATTGAACAAATATTTACATTATGGTTTATTTTGTTTATTCAAAATAAAATTAGTTATAGGGATAATTATCTTTTAATTAACATTTCATCGGAATGCAAACTCTGATCGTAAAAATACATCTTGGTAAGCAATTAGAGTAAACAGAATTTGGCCATTCACTGGTTGGCGGAGCAAAACAACAGAACTACTCTTAAAAGAAAGATCGTTGAATTTCTTGACCATTTTTTCACCTAACCTAGCCGATTTCCTACGTCGTAAAGTGTGAAGGTTCATTGCACATTGCACAAGACATCGTTGACTGCTGCATTTCTATCGCCATGCGGTTTCTCCGCGCGGAGGCGCCCCTCACAGCGCAATCGGTAAGGTGCACTGTGACGACTTCAAAGCTGGATATCCCTGTTCGAATCTCTCGGGAAATAACTTTTTTGGGGCAGCTATACCTATGTATAACTAAACGATTACCCTAACAACCTCGGCAACGTAACAACCTCACCAAGAAAATAACCTGAACAGTCAAACAATGTCAACTATCAATGCAGTTTCTGAAATTCATAACCCCTGACCCACTGTAATTACAAGTTTGTAATTGCAAACATTTCCTCACTTCCGTCAACCTTTGAGAAATAGAACATGTGCTATTGCAAACATTTTTACAAACGATATCTTTGTAAACTAGTTTGTAAATAGTAAATTTAGATTTAATGCCCTGGTGTTTTGTGAAATCCAAAATACAAACATGTGTACAAATTATTTGTAATAACAAAGAAATTCTTTGTAATTAATTTTTTTTTTGCTTTGTGAAATTGGCCTCAGATATATCCATTTTTGACTGACTTATGACATCTAAAGTATGGGTAACTTATGACGTCATATTTTGAAATTGCGTTTTTTGGCTTGTATGGACTAGATACATACAAATAAATGTCACTACTCTATTTCTGAGACGAGAATAGTCTCGCAACATGCCTTTTTTGTTAAGATTTAACAATTTAACATTTTGACCTTCGGTGACCTGAACTTGACCTGAAATTGACATTTACTTCAAGTAAATGAATTCAGGTGGTAAAATGACTATCACTATCGAATTATACGTGGAAAATAACTCATAAAACATGTGTTGCATGACTTTCGTAGATATATTGAGCATATTGACCTTATGTGACCTGACTTTGACCTTGGCCAACAATCTCACTTTAGCTCATGCGGGATATGTATCATACTTTTGGCAGCACTTGGGGTGAAACTGGTCGAGGACTTGACAAGTCAAGACTGTTGACAAGAAAATAAACCTAAGGTGCAATTTTCAAATTAATCTTACTAGGTCAAACTTGATATATTAAGATGCGTCTTGACGAGAGAAACATGATAATGGAAAAATTATTGTTCTATCTTTCATAGGTAAAAAGTTATTCACAAAAATATATCATGGACATTGCGGTACATTTGACCTCGTTTGACCTTGAAAGTATTGACTCAAGGTCATGCAAATTACACAAAAGAGAATTCCCTGTATGTCCTTCCTACCCACCAAATTTCGTTATTGTAGCTCTCATAGGAGCCAAGATATCAGGGGGGGGGCGAATCGCCCCCCCCCCCCCCCCCCCCCTCCTCCCCTCCCGGACAGATTTAGCGTAAAAAAGCCGGACAGGAATATGGTTAAGTTGTGTATTGTAGGGTAATATCGTTAAAATAGAATCTTGAAAATTGCAAAATTATTGGCATATGTCTAACCATGCAGATATCATGAGCACCTATATCAACCAGTAAAACGCCTTTTTGGGCGTTTTACCAGAGCGGGCGCGCTCTGGTAAAACTAAAACAGGTTTGAAATATGAAACGGTACGGGAGCTTACGTGCGCATTGACTGTGGCCCAATGATGTGTAAAACGTTCAATAGTTTTACCGTGTTTATACTCCAGTATGCATAGGAACGTTCAGCTGAATCGGGCAGGTAGTTTCAGAGATATCAAATAGTGGTCCGCACGTGCGCATTGGACAGGGGCGGATCCAGCCACTCAGTTCGGGGGGGGGGGAAATGTTTTTTGGCCTTCAGCAGGCACGTAGCCAATATTTTTTTCAATGTTGTTGACCGGGGGGGTTCGGGTCGTCAGATAATCTCATTTTATCTAGTGTAAATTTGTTTTGCTCGGGGGGGGGAGCATGGCCCCCGTTCTCCCCTCTCCACTTTGGCTACGTACATGGCCTTCAGGTACCCAAATTTCGTTGCAAAGACTCATAATTTAAAACAAACATAGTTTGAACAGCAAGACAGCATGACGTCGAGAGCTGATAACTGACAAGCACCTGTTTTGGAGACGGCCGTGTCATAACGGTACCACACAAAAGGTAGGATGTACAAAGTAACGCCTAAGCATATATAAAATACTTTATCAATATGCTGACGCAATTTATAAAGTTGATATTAAACGAACATCGAAATTAAAGTGTTATTTCTTTACCCAAAGGTAGGAATCAGCCTGCTTCAAACGAGGACGTTTGGCGTCTCCGTTATCGTTGTATCACAGCTTTCCGTGCACCGACGAGCGGCAAATGCGCGGAACGCTAGCCTGTTGTTTACCGGGTCAGGTTTGTAACCTAATTTCACTTTTGTTACATAAGAATAGGATCATAAGACGACCAAATGAACCGTTTGAACAAATCTGGATAACCATAACGTGGTATAACATATCACCTCCAGAAAATACGGTTATACATTTAGCGTTCGTACGATCCTTTTCATTTTTTTTTATAAAAGAATTGACCCACTTGGTCGCCACCTCTTATGGACTCGCCAGCGAACACATTAATCGTATTAGCGCCCAGGGGCCATATCTCTATACCGGGGTTCGAAACACGGGATTCCCACGTGAGAGCCAGACGTCTTAACCATTCGGCTGTTACGCCCCCTTAGCGTTCGTACGATAATTGTAAGTGCTTTAGTCACTAATACATTATCCAAATACGACGGACTTGTAGCGTAGCTCCGTGTTAAGGACTTATAACACGGAGCTACGCTACCATCACGAATATGAGCCTCTCCGCGATCTGGATGTCACTTACTGCCACGTCGTCACCAAGAGTCGTAAGTGATTCAGATGCTCGAAGGTGAAAACGATGAGCATTAGAACGTTAGCCCTTTAACAAAACTGAATATCTCACTGGACATATAAGATAGGAATATCTTTATGAAAATACGAAATACCTATACAACCAGAGCTAAAACGTTATCTTCAGCGAAAGTATATGTGAATGTATTTGTGTAAAATATTCAACGAAGGATTTGGCATGGAACTCTTCGAACTACAACTGGTATCACTGTCCCGGCTGGATGTGCTAAAAATGGCTGAATATGAATGCGTTTGAGGTTCCAAATGCACTCTTTCCATATGTTTGGTGACGGTGGGTGTTAATCGGTAAAGCGCACAAACAAGATGCATGCTGATCCAGTGGCAGCTGGCAAGAATGTGATAGGATCGTCACAAGCAAAATATGAAAAAACGAGAAAATGCACATTTCCAGCTTTAATCAAATCAATTTATAACATCCGTGCATGCTGGTAGGGTGCATACCCAGGACGACTTGGGATGAGAGGACGGAGCAGGTGGAAGGGCGCTGATCACAAAATATCAGAGCAGGCTGCAGCTGCTCTGTGCCACGGCCGGCGGTCATGCACGTGTCCGCATGCTGTGGAGAACCAAAGCGTTACGAATGAGGCTATCAAAAATTCATCTTTGGAGACGGCTCGTCAGCGGCCATTTGATTATCCTACTGACAATGGTAAGACAAAACATTCTTGCGGAGATATAGGTTCTTATGATTGTGTACGCCACACCATGCTCGTACTCAAAGGAAATCGCTATATATGGAAAGGATGGGAGGACAAGACAATGTCAGATAGCAATACACGCCATAAGAGATGCAGTAAATTCATACCTGCGTACTGGCATTTCATGAAAAATATAACGACAGTGACAACAGTGGTGTAGCAAGTGTGCGTAGGCTCGCAATCCGAATACATTGCCGGAATAGGGATGTTTCAGCCTGCAGCGAGTAGAGTAAATGTCAGCGTTGATAACAGCGAAACGTTACCAATTCCAACTCGGTACACTACATCTCTTGAATGGTGCTGCACGTAGTCTGGACCATATTTTTCAAGATTTCCTGTATCTCTACTGACCATGTACCGACAGTTGGACAGATACATCAGTCAGGGATTGTCACAAAGCAACGGAAATATTAACATCTTTCCGAAGCATAACGCAACAGACCTATTACAGTCGTTCGGCTTTACTTCGCCATTAATTAGAAGAAGAAAAAATGTATGTGCAATTTAAAAAAAAAATGAGCAAATTGTAGTTGCTAAAAACAGCTAAAATGCATTTCGGAAAGTTAAAAATGTCAACTTTTACTCCGACTTTGGACTTTGGGGGAGGGGGGGGGGGCAAAAACATACTTTTTCCCCCCGACTTTTTGTTTGGGGGGAGCAATTGCTCATTTTGCCCCCCCCTGGATCCGCCCCTGGTAGTGAACGCGTGCATAGTGACTCAAAAGTTCCGCCAAGCGCAAACCTTCTAACAGCCCTTCCTAAGCATGTATGCACATTTTTACCTCGATAGGTCCAGTAGTTTCCGAGCTCTGAAATACGGTGGCGCACGTGCGCACGTGCATATTGGTGTATGCCTCGGCACGTCTAAAGCAGCTAATAGTCATGCCCTAACCTACATACAAAATGTCCGCTCAATAGATCCAGTAGTTTCGAAGATATAAAAAAGAGGTCCGCACGTGCGCACGTGCCATGCAACTTCCAATTCATCATATATAATATTGCAAAGATGTCAGTCGGGAGCAGCACACCAAATTTCGCCATAATCGGCCTGGTAGTTTCTGAGATACATGATAGGGGTGTAGCCCGACACCTTTATTTCTTCCACGTGCTCACGTGCGCTCAAGCCTTAAGTTTGAACTAGGCATGCAACATATCGGGCATCATTGGCTCTTAGCGTACGCCAAATGTGGTCCAGTTTGATGAAGCGGTTTTATCATTAGGCGCGATTTTCCTCCAAAATCGGTGATTTGACCTACCCCACTTTTGCGCGTGCCATGCGCTGTGATACCAACCCTATCAGAACGCACCATACCAACATAAAAATGTATTTGATGGTCCTATCCAATAGTAAAAGTCCGATCTCAATCGGAGCAGTGGTTGCAAAGTTATTAGCTTCCGAAAAGTGTCTGTACGGCCGTGTTGTGCCGGGTCGGGCCGGGTCGGGCCGGGTCAAATGTAAATTTGTCTAGTAAGTTAACGAGAAACCTCACGGGCGCTTCGCGCCCGCTCGGTAATTATCAAATGCTACCTAAAGGTATATCACAATACTTTTAGTGTGAAACAAAGTACTGTTCCGAGTTTTGTCTCTCAATTCCGAAATTATATAGCTTTTTAATATTGTAATGTTATCATGCTAATTTATTTGCTCGATTTTCTTAGATATTTTGGCAAACGATAAGGATTTCTCTCTATGTATTTACACAATACTACATTTTTTTGGATTAAAATCCCTGAAACGTACAAGTATTACAAGGAAGCGAGCATTCGCCAGTCCATGATGAGTCAGCTGATGCATCTCGAACGTTTGCAATATAAATACAATACGAGAGGAGATTACTTAGAATATAACGTGTTATCTGGAATCGACGAATACCCAGTACCCAGTACCCACCCATGCCTGGCATGCTTGCCGAGAAACGAGCGCAGTCTTAGAACAACTGTATGTCTGTTTCTCGTCCGTCTGTCTGTCTCTCCGGAGATAGTATTGACGCGCCTACTATAGAATATTATCAAGTCGAGCAAAGCCAAACACTCGTAATTCGCCTAGAAAATCGCACACAACGACCAATAAGCCTTCATGCTCAATAAGGACAGGCTCGCGTGTCTGCTATCCGTTCAGCCATCTAACGCGTCGATCGCGTCTGGACGCGTCGTCACGCGTCTGGACGCGACGGAGACGCGTCGTCACCCGTCTCCGTCAATCGGTTCTGGGAAGGCATATTGCGCCGGATTGACAATCGACGCTCCGTATACGACAGGTCCGAGAGTTAGAGGAAGCGCAAAAACGAAGAATACAGCAACAAAAGACAGTATCGTCAGCAACGTCAGCAAAAGCAGCAGGGTGAGGAACACGCACAAAATCGCTACACACGATCCGGGTGTCAACTCCTGCCACAGGGGTTAATTTGGACTTTTACTCATGCATGGGGTGTCATTGTTGATGCTTCGCTATCTACACCCATGTCAGACACCTGCGTGGTGTGTCAGTGCCGACCACCATCGCATTGTGTGTTCGTCACCGCTGCATGGGGTGTCGAGGTGTCGCAATACTCATGCGGGGGATGTAGATTGACGCCTCAGCCGGGCGTATTGCGGGAGTTCGTTCACCACTGGGAGAAGCGTAAAGTCACCGCTGCATGGGGTGTCGAGGTGTCGCAATACTCATGCGGGGGTGCCGATTGACACCTCAGCCGGGCGTATTGCGGGAGTTCGTTCACCACTGGGAGAGGTGTGACGGTCGCCGCTGCTTGGGGTGTCGTGGCGTAGACGCCCGCAGACGGCGGCGCGGCGTTGGCTGTCGCGCGCACATCACCGCCGTCCAGCCGCGCCGCCGCGCCCGCTCAGTTGGGCCGCGGCAGGTTGTTCAGGGTGCGTGCGTCGACCGTTGTCATTGTTCAAGTTGCCGTTGAGTTGCGAAAGGCTGTCAATCGTGCTGTCGTGATCGGAGTTATAAGTACCTAATTGTGAGTTGTGAGTGCGTTCTTTCTTGTGGTCTTTTGATCTTAGAAATGTAGTTAGTTGTGAATTTGTGATCAATAAACATTAGGTGTGATAGCGTCTATATGTTTCGTGCCCTCCAGTCACAACCAATTGTGTTGCTTATCCGGTCGGAGCTGCACCGACCAAGCTTCTATAAACATATGAATATACGTAGCTGACTGTTGATCCATAGTAACTATGATGATTTATGAGTATGCTTGATGATGCTGATTTGTGATGCTGATGTTGATACATAGATCTGTTTACAATAATTAACGGTTTTGTAATACAATGATTTTGCACGGAAATGTACTAATTTGTAGTTGCTCAGATTGGGAAGGTTGGCGCGAGTGGTCAGAGTAAGGTCAGAGTGCTCAGATTGGCATGAGTCTTGCGAGTTGCGACACGTCTCTGAGCCGGCGCCCGGCGGCGGCAGCCGCCCGCCATGCGTCTACGTCACGACACCCCAAGCAGCGGCGACCGTTACACCTCTCCCAGTGGTGAACGAACTCCTGCAATACGCACGGCTGAGGCGTCAATCGACACCCCCGCATGAGTATTGCGACACCTGGACACCCCATGCAGCGGTGACGTTACGCCTTTCCCAATGGTAAACGAACTCCCGCAATACGCCCGGCTGAGGCGTCAATCGACACCCTACGCATGACTGTTGCGACACCTCGACACCCTATTCAGCGGGTATCAAGGGTGTTCCGTTAAACCTATACACCCCATGCAGCGGCGATCACGGTTGTTCCGGTACACCTCCCTGAGTGCTAAACAAAACACCTTCCAGGCGACGTATTTTAGGTTGTGTGGGCATCACACGGGCTAGGGGTGTTGACACCCTGCGCAGGTGTTGATTTTTTGAGAGTGAACATCAGTGTCAGCAACAGCAGCAACAGCTTCGGCGTTGGCAGTAGTAACATCACAAGCGTTAGCAGCAACAACGTTAGCAGCAGTGGTAGCAACGACAGCAGCCTTGGCGACAACAACATCATCAACATCATCAGCAGCAGAATCAGCAACGACTGTGGCAACATTGTCAACGGCATAGGCAGCAACAGCATGCGCATTAGCAGCAGCAACAACAGCAGCAGCAGCAGCCTTTATTTGGCTCCACTGTTTTCAGAAATAAAGTACATATACATATTTGTCATGAGAGAGATCATATAATCGAATAAAATAATAATTTACGTATTGTCACTTCACATTGTTCAACGCGTGTCAGTACTCAACCTATAGATGATACCGCTCCGACCAAATCCATTATTGCGACTGAGTCTGTCGGGGTACGCCGGTAAACGAAGGAGTGACGAGGGACTATTCTCTGACGGACTATTCTCGCGAATGTGCAAGAAGGCACTGTCCCGCTGAAAGCCTATCTGAGCCAAACCGACACCACAACACTGGCTCTACTGACAGTTGCTCAGAGTATCTACCAACAATCGTGACAGTGGAGCTTTTGCCAAGCGAGCGACTCGAGGTCAATGCCTGTCATCCGATCTTATCATGCCTCCATGCTTGCCACCTCATTCCATGGCCAAAGAGTGGTGGTAGTTATCAAGGATTAAATACAGCAGCCGACACTCAGAATTAATGAACTAGCCGGGTTATATAACAGGTTATATAACTCTAGAAACGTTGTTCAGTGCTCTTGCGAGGAACATAGTATATATTATAGGTAGATCACAGTAATTAATATACTGTGTAATATGACCTTTTCCTCGACAGAAATTAAATAATTAATCACAAATATATTAGGTGAATCAGCCGACACTCAGAATTAATGAACTATCCGGGTTATATAGCAGGTTATATAACTCTATACACGTTGTTCAGTGCAGGCGCGTAACCACCACTGGGGTCACTGGAGATCAGTCCCCAGTAACATTTTCGGATTTTAACATTGCTCCTATGGGTGTTGCATGGAAATAATCGACTTAAAAGTGCCTCCGCCCCCACCTACTTTCGGAAGGGGTTACACCTATGGTTCAGTGCTCTTGCGAGGAACATAGTATATATTATAGGTAGAACACAGTAATTAATATACTGTGTAATATGACCTTTTCCTCGACAGAAAGTAAATAATTATTCACAAATATATTAGGTGAATTTTCGGCCACAGGCCATTCTCAAACCATAACACATTGATAATCAAATATTGAGCTGCCGCAGTTTTAAACTTCTTTTCCTTGTAAACACGTAGGTTGTTTTTCAGAGTCTTACTACCTGACTAAACACTAATACATCAACTCAATAAATCATCACCATTGCCAACCAGTGTCATCGTATCATAGTATCATATAGCGTAGGGTCGTACATATCAAATCACATCATATCGTTACACATCACATCATCATCATTGTCAAACAGTGTTATATAGTAATGTCATATAGCGTAAGATCGTTACATATAAAATTACATATCGTTTCACATCACATCATATCATATCGTTACACATCAAAATTGAAGACATGACCAACGATGGATCACAGAAGTAAGTCAAAGGATGGGCCATGATGAAAGGTTATTATTGAGCTGAGGGCGGCTCTTTTGGATCAAAAGGGATTCTGCTATTTTTCTATCATGATGATCTTTAGATCTGTAAAGGATGCGATTCTTGAAAAGGATTGAGCCCCTATCTGTTTCTGAGTGAGACTCCCTAAAGTGATCCCCCATCGGGGTGTCATGAGTTTCATTGAGCGCGTCTCTGACTTGCTCATTAAATCTCAGGCGTATCGGACGCTTAGTCTCACCGATGTATTTAAGGTCCTGACCGTTCTCCTGGCAGATGTTACAGCTCAGCTCATGGACTACATTCTTTTGCGTGCATTCGCCTGAAAAGCCCGACCTACACGTATGACATCTTTAACCACCCGGGCATTTGGGCTTACATAATGACGAACGAACTAGCTTCCTACCTTAGACGAACGAATTATCATTACGTCAGGGAACCGCTCAATTAAACTCATGACACCCCGATGGAGGATCACTTTAGGGAGTCTCACTCAGCAACAGATAGGGGCTCAATTCTTCTCAATATTCGCATCCTTTACAGATCTAAAGATCATCATGATAGAAAAATAGCAGAATCCCTTTGGATCCAAAAGAGCCGCCCCCAGCTCAATACTAACTGCACGATTTCCGGCATTGCGGCATACTTAGTCCCTATCATCCAATCGTCGGTATCATTTCGTTTCGTTCGGCGAGTATTTGGAGGCTATTCACACAACTGAAGAAAACTTATGATGACAAGATTATGACATATGACATGACAAGATTAAAACATGATATAGAAGAATGTGAACAGTTGTGTAAGAAGCAAGTGTACAAAGTATATTTCAAATATACATGTGCATCACAATATGTACTTATTTGATTTGTTTAGATACCAGTAAAACGCCTTTTTCGGCGAGGACCGAGCGAGCGCGGTGTGGCAAAGGCGTTTTACTGACCTATTAAATTGTTCATGTTCTCCTTTCTCGAATCCGCCAAAGGGGAGTACGTCCTGGGCGCTGCATACACTTCACCGTATAAATTAATGCTTAGATCAATAAAGCCATTTTTGATCAAGAATGATTTGGGTTCATTTCGACGTTTGCGTGTGCCACGCGCTATGGTACCACCCCTATCAAAAGGCACCATACCAAAAATAAAATTGATTTGATGGACCTATCTAATGATGAAAACCCGATCTCAATCGGATCAGTAGTTGCAAAGTTATTAGCTCCCGAAAAGCGTATGTACGGCCGTGTCGGGCCGTGTCGAGCCGTATCGGGCCGGTTCGGACCGGGTCGGACCGGGTCAAATGTAAATTTGTCTAGTAAGTTGACGAGAAACCTCACGGGCGCTTCGCGCCCGCTCGGTAATCATGATGGTGCATTCATAGGCGAGGCAAGATATCCGATTTAACATGGGGACCTGGAGTGGACATGGTTCGAATCTAGTCATGCATGTGACAACAATCTAAAAATAACTAATGGGACCACCATTGACCAGCGTAGCGATGGCTCACCCAACCTGGGATGGGAGCAGGGGTGCAAAGTGCGCGTGCTTTCAAGGTGCTCATGTTGAAAGCAAATTGGCCTGAACTGGCTATTCGGTATGTACCCTTTTTACGGTCAATTTAGGCGAAAGTGCACGTTTTTCAGCGATAGTGCATTATATTTCGACAATACAGCACAGTGCACAATTATTTGGAAACAGTGCACCTAGTTCGGCGTGGAAAAGACTCATTGTGGCATAATGCAGTCAAATTCGGCGGACGATCATTCAATTTAGAACTTATCTCAATCTTTCGCTGAGCTCACTCAATTTCGGCAAGAAGAAAAACAATTTAGGCAGTGCTCATACAATTTAGGAAATGCCCAATTCGGTTCAGCAAAGGGCACGCCGACCCGTTTCCCTTGCACCTGATCGTTACCTATTGACCGGGTTGTCCAGCGGCCGGGCCGGTTTGCGGTCCTGCCAATCGGATGGTGTGCGAGTCACGAGGGAGAACCATCACGTTCACCAAGGCGATCAGTGGTCGCTACTAGTACATATACAGAAATGTACAAAATGTACTACATATGTACATGCAAAAACGACATCGCCTACCAAGAGATTATGTGTTTTGCAGATTGCATTCAGAGCACCAGCGGCTTCGTCGGAGAAGGCAAAAAAGTAGCCATGCTCTTTGACAACTTCGACAGCAGTGCCTGAACCCAATTGAAAATGTGTTCCGTGTGCTGAAAGCACACGTCAGGGAGAACCTGGCGGCTCACCAGCAAGAGATGCCGCGCGCACGCACGCACTAGCTGCCAGTGACGGGCAGCTAGAGGTGCCGCGCGCACGCACTGAGCTCGCCACGCGCTCGTTTTTCATCCGAGACATCATACGAGCGTGGAATGATTTGCATCTGAATGCGAGGGCTTCACCCACTTAAGCCATGTTTTAAAAGTGTCTCAATTGTGTCTTTTTAACTTGCATTGTGTGTTTCTTAAGGGTTGATGTGCATCATTTAATGCATGGGCGATATGTTGTTACCGATGTTATTTGACGTGGAAAACTGAAACCCATTTTGTGGATGTATTCCGAAAATATATGATATGATGATATGAAGAGATCGACGACAGAGTGGCGGCGGCGCAGGTGGGAACGTTGTGTGAGGGCTGGCGCGGCAGCTCACTCCTAGCATCACGGCATCACGGCACCGAGATGACCCTGCAGCCCGTGACTGGGACCAGGCCGCGGCGCAGTACTGGCACTTCAACACGCTCCTGCGTGTGAGTTCCAGTGTGCGGCGAATAGGGATGTCCTAGCATTAAATGACAGTTAATTAATGTTTTAGGCACATGCACATTTAGCAAGGTAGGTATAGTAAAAAGGAGTATCAGGCATTGGTTCGAATCATGCAATAATATTGTTTTTTTCAACGTTATGTTGGTTGCCCTCTTAGCCCACAACACAGTCAATTCTGCCTTACAACGTTGGGTGGCATTATACAGTTTTTACATACCTACTTTTTTATAAAAAATCATAGGTTTCCCTTGTAAAATATAGTTCGCTTTATTTAGCAGGAGTAAGCTAGCCAGAGTAAGCAGGAGTAACTATCTAATGCACACGAGGCTAAACAGTAAATCCCGTGCAACTCTGCAGTTCTGTGGGAAGCTCAGGTGGCCGTCGCACCTCAATCTATCCTACGTCTAACCTAACTCGCCATTATCCCCTCCTGCAAGATGGATGTATCAAATGATCAATGAAAATCTGACTTAATAAATTTGAGCTGAAAATATGATGTAACTTTTCTCTGATGTTATCGTCACCTGACGGATTTACATAATGTCGCATTTCTCACCTCAACCGCAATGATATAACGGACACCGTCGATACTACGATTATCTATGTGCAGCAAACTTCACGAAAAAGCATACAAATTTGGTGCCGAATTCACATGAACATTGCCTAAATCGTTTGCACTTCGCCGAATACCGAATAATTTGACGAAATGCTGCACTATGCCGAAATGACCGTACCATATGCCGAATACCCTGTGCACTAGCGCCGAAATCGAACGCACAGCATTCAAATGTGACCGCACTGATCTGAATATCATGCTCTGCTTCCAAATATGAACGCATTTTGCCGTATTGTCGAAATTGACTGCACTCTTACTGAAATAGTGCACTTTTTCCACAATTGACCGTAAAAAGGTGTACATAGCGAGAGTTTCACCATACAATTATGCGGGGTACATCCCTCTCATTCGGCACATGTAACATGCACCCACATGACATCCCTCATTCACGTGCCATGCACGTGCAAACTGCAGAATTATCATATTTTAGCTATAATGGCCTATTTTCGTTTCATCTTGTGGCCAAACGAAGGGCTCAAACACAAAACAAGCAAGTGTCTGTGATGCGTAACTTGCTACCTGTATGCGTGCGAAGTTTGGCCCGCACAGGTTGACGGGTGTGTGTGGTGGGGCTGCTAATGCTTGTTGTGGTCAGTATTCTCCACTTCTTTAAATTCCTTACCTATGAGGGAATTTCCGACAACGCCAAACACCAGGTCCACACACTTTTGGTACAGGTATTATGAGTGCCACACCTCTCTTCAGTGTCACCAGCATCGCTGTGCAGGTACGCCATGCGTCGCCGGTGACGCGTGGAAAAGTAACCCCATACAAAATGTGCCATAAGGCCACCTTTATGGCGATATTGTGGAAAATTGAACCATTAACTTTTTCTAGCCTTTGGTCATATCCAGCCAATGATATGTTCTAAACATCCACTAAGTGGGTTAAATATTGAAATATTGTGACAGGCGCTACAGCCAAAAATGCAGTGACCCTTCATTACGGAGAAATGATGTTTTACAAATGCTTGCTATATAGTATATATGCACAGATGCGCACCACACCGCGGCACCACCACTTGTTACAGACGCTACAGATGCACACCACCGCGATACACCACACTAGGGGTCGGCAACCATGAGGGGTGCAAGCTGCACTCCCAAGGGGAGGAGATGCGACCGTGTTATCATGGAGTCTTCTGTTTGCGGGAAGTTTTTAGTTAGCCATATCAAACTCGATGCAACAATGGAGTTCGACGAGCGCTTTCTGGCGCTGTATCACTCGGGGTGATTGGGTGCAGGATGCGCGTGCAGTGCACGTGCAGGCAGGTTACATCCCTGTTTCGGAAACGGCCGCTTCCGCTCACAAGGGAGCCCAACTGGGCGCGATAATTGACCTTGGTTGTGCGCATAAGCACACAACGCATGCATTTCGACGCATTCTGATTGCCCCGAGGGGTGAACCTGGCACGTGCCCCGAGGGGTGCACGGGGTGCGCCTGGCACGTGCATGGGGCATCCCGCGGCACACCCTTATACCATATCCGGCCAACTACGTCTCCTAGAGCGCTGCCATTTGGCACGCTGGTACATATGCACGCACCATGGCCATTACAAGTGACTTTGACCACATCGGGGTCAAGACCTGCACGTGCGCTAAGTACCCCTTCATACGTTAGGGTATCTTTAGGCGTTATTGTGAACATTGAACGATTCACTTTTTCTTACTGTGCTCATACAGCCAATGATGTGTTCTAAACACCCACAAAGTGGGTTAGCGATTTAAATTTTGTGACAGGAGCTAAAACGAAAAATGTACTGAACCTCCACTCCGGAGAAACAATGTTGTTCTACGATGCTTGTTATATATCCCCAGAAGCAGACCACACCACCACACCACCACACACTTGTTATACTCACACTTGCCACTTGCCAGTTGTTATGGCGCACACACTTGCCACTTGTTATAGACGCTACATATAGACACCACCGCGATACACTGCACACTAGGGGTCGTTTAAAGGGAATGGTTCACCTCTCTGAAAGTTGTCAAATATACGCGGGTTGTGGTCAAAAATATGAAGTAAGTGCTGCTGAAAATGATGGCGATATTTTGTCTCTCGAAAAGTCACTTAACTTTATACAAATTAAGTTTGTTTTTCAATTTGGGATGATGTCGTCATTATTAAGCTATAGACCGCCGCTGATTGGCTGACAAAGTGGGATTGGCTGACAAAGTGGCTGTCAGCCAATCAGCGACGGCACTAGCCTATACCCCATTTTGCAAATTATAAATCCAATAAAAAAACGCTAAGTTTTTGGGGAAAATGACCTTAGTATTTTCGAAATTTCAATAACGGCCAAAGATAATGGCTATCTCAGTTCAAAACCAATACAAAGGTGAAACATTCTCTTTAACCCTGAGAGGTGCAAGCTGTACCCACATGGGGTCCTCTGGTTGCGGCTTTTTTTAGCCAGCCAAACACAATTTGGTATATTGATAGAGCTCGACGAGCGCTTTCTTTGGTTGTATCACTCGGGATGGTCGGGTTTAGAGCTCGACGAGCGCTTTCTTTGGTTGTATCACTCGGGACTGTCTGTCTGTCTGTCTGTCTGTCTCGTATCACTCGGTCGGGTGCAGGATTCGCGTGCAGAGCACGTGCACCTGCACGTGTTGTAAATTACCTGAACGTCATACTGCACCCGAGCACACCGAGTGACACAGCGCCAGAAAGCGATCGTATAATTATAAATAGTTTTGGAAATATTTTAGGATAGGAAGTAAAAAGGAGAGCTGCATTTTTTTAATTTGCAAACAACATAATTTTGGACAAAACATCGTGGTCATCTTTTGAGCGAAATCACGAAACAACTAGGTTCATATATAATTTTTTACAATTGTAAAACGATATGTTTCAAGTTTGATGTATTCATGTATTAAGCAGGGATTAGGAGAAATGAAAACCGCATCAGGCAACGACTTAAATAATATGTAGTACGTACTAAAGGAACCCAGAGAAGACTAAACTTTATGATCGCGTAAAGATTGAGGTCGTCTTTTACATTTTTTTTTATAGATGGCTCACTTGGCTGCTGATATCGGCAACGTCGATAGTAAGTGACGCGCTATTTTACACGTAAACTTTGATAGTGATGACCGTTTGCACAAATCGACCTCGTACAAAGGGCATGCAGTACCCCCAGTGTCAAATTCAGGTCCAGGTCGTCGCATAAGTTCAAAATTTGAAATATATTAACTTGTATAAAAGACATGTTTTAGACCAGTCTTGTCTCAGAAATTCAGTGGTATTTTTGGTATCTAAGTGGTCATTAAAATTAAAAACGCAATTTAAAAAATGGCGTCATGCTTATGCTTATACTTATGCTTGAGAAGCCATAAGTCAGTCAAAAATCGCGATACTAGCTGTTTTCACAAATGATTATTGCGCTGAAAAGATTCGGAAAAGTTTCTGAAAAGGTTTTAAAAGTTGTGGTATACAAGTTTTGATATAAAATTCCTGAGTATAAAAGTCTTATAAAAGTCTTAAAACGGCTCGTTTTAAGACTTTTATAAGACTTTTATATTTAAGAATTGTATACTAAGACTTTTATACCAAAACGTTTAAAACTTTTCGGAAACTTTCCAGAATCTTCTCAGCCCAATAATCCCTCGTGAAAACGGCTACTTTTTTGAAATTTTGTTTGGTCATCTTCCACACGTGGTTCTCCAATATATACCTATTCAGTTTTTCAATATTTTTGGGAAGTTTTGATTTCGTAAAGTTTTGAAAAATCCGTTTCTTTTGCATTTTAGGGGTAAAACAAAATAGAATTTCGAACATCCAAGACCGACATTTTGGAAAATATTGTTTCCATTGTTTTTCGCTTTTTGTTTGCAATTTGCTTCAAAATTCGATGTTATACGAATTTGTAAACATTTATCGTTTTTCTGAAAAATGGCGTTACATGACGTCACTAAAACGTCATTATCTCACAAAACACTTAATGAATTTTGTGAGGTGTAAAATTAATGGGGCAGTAGGAACACAAAGTTTGACGTCGATAATTGTAATGGTTTGTTCTTAAGTTTTTGAAAAAAATATGGGTGGGAGGTGAAATTCTGCTGCCAGCGTGACGCGGGTTAAAATATAAGTTAAATTGGTGCACCAAAATGGGTAACGTCTCTGTGAAGGTGTTGTCCATTCAGGTCCTTGATATATTTATAATTGGGTGAAGTGCACTGGCCGCATGGTTTACGCTATGAATAACTTTGATGATATGAGTACGAAAACTGATATGTATTTTAAGCAATAGAAATGACATGTTTGTATTCCAACTCTAGCGGAATAGTTTGAAAGATGAAAGAAAATGAAAGCTATACCAAATGAAAGCTAGAGCGTCAATGTGTTAGTCAGTGTGCAAATATTTGCGGAACTATGTTGTGTTGCATTGAATGTGATGGTCCATGGTTATCTAATGGCTATACATACTGTGAACGGCAGACCGCTTGGGACCCTAATTTTCGGTGATAACTTTTGAATGCATCAACTGGCATGAGCGAATTTCTCGCAATGGACGTGTCAGGCCCTGCGCCAAATTGTATTATATAGATTGGTTACGGCACTTTCCATTCACTCGTAATGTTCAAGATAATGCGAGCTCGGATAGAAGCCTGGTGGCTCTGTAGTCCCGCCCTAGACTCCGCCCACCACTCGCAATTGACCGGTCGCGAGTCCGATAGCGCCGGTGCCAGGTCAGCCAGGGCGAAGCTCTGACGTCAGAGCATAGCTCCACCTTTTCACGATAGCCTCTACCCACCGACCATGCGCGAGTTTTTCATTACGAGTGAATGGCAAGTGCCCTATATTTTCGTGACATTAACCGACCTCAATCATACAAAATGGCGCAAGGTTTGAAATATGCATTGCGAGAAATGCGTTCATGAGAGTTGGCTCCTTCAAAAGTTATCGCCGAAAATTAAGGTCTTAGGCAGTTTTCCCGATATTTATGAAAAACCTCAGGGGTAGATCCCCCCTGAAGTGTGCGTGTTAAAACAAGACTCAATGCTTGCACTGCGCCAAATTATTGAGGAATTAATCGCAAACACTTAACCCAGCATTGACTGGGGTCTCAGCCGAACGCCATTGGTTGGGGGGGCGTTTTTCTCCCCCCCCCCCCCTCCTTTGTTATCTTCCGAACCATTAAGCGCAGCGAGACACTCAAGGCGGCAATCGAAATATCTCAATGAGACGCACCCAAGACATACACGAAATTTTCAAAATAAGGTCACATGTCAGGTCATGGTCAGGTCAAAGGTAAACACTGAGATATTTGAGTTTTTGGGCTATACTTTCCATCCAAAGCCTTAGATTGTGACTATTATCGCACAAAATGCTCTCAAAGGTATGATACATATCCCGCTTAAGCAAAAGTGAAATTGTAAACAAAGGTCAAGGTCAAGGTCAGGTCACAAAAGGTTACAGGTCTACAAAAGCCATGCGACACATGTGTATGGGCGATTTTACACGTATAATTCGATAGTAGCAGCCATTTTCACAACCTGACACCATATAAGGTCAAGGTCCAGTCACATAAAGTCAAATTTGAAATTGATAAATCTAAATAGAAAAGGCACTAGTCGTGTTACCCGTCCGCTCCGCTGGACGATTAGCTGGCATCTCCGGGATGGATGTATTCGCACCAATTCAGCACGTTAATTAACTGGACTGGAACTGGAACTGCATAGGACATAATTACCTATTACCCGTCAAAGGATCACCTTTGTCCGCCCCACCAACTCCGGTGCGTCGGTGACTTATCCCATCTCCCACATATGTCCTATGTATAGCTAACTGGCATCTCCGGGATGGAGGTATCCGCACCAATTCAGCAGGTGAATTAACTGGATTTTTTTTACTGAATAAAATGAGCGGTGCCGGATAGACAGACAGACAGACAGACAGACAGACAGACAGACAGACAGACAGACAGACAGACAGACAGACAGACAGACAGACAGACAGACAGACAGACAGACAGACAGACAGACAGACAGACAGACAGACAGACAGACAGACAGACAGACAGACAGACAGACAGACAGACAGACAGACAGACAGACAGACAGACAGACAGACAGACAGACAGACAGACAGACAGACAGACAGACAGACAGACAGACAGACAGACAGACAGACAGACAGACAGACAGACAGACAGACAGACAGACAGACAGACAGACAGACAGACAGACAGACAGACAGACAGACAGACAGACAGACAGACAGACAGACAGACAGACAGACAGACAGACAGACAGACAGACAGACAGACAGACAGACAGACAGACAGACAGACAGACAGACAGACAGACAGACAGACAGACAGACAGACAGACAGACAGACAGACAGACAGACAGACAGACAGACAGACAGACAGACAGACAGACAGACAGACAGACAGACAGACAGACAGACAGACAGACAGACAGACAGACAGACAGACAGACAGACAGACAGACAGACAGACAGACAGACAGACAGACAGACAGACAGACAGACAGACAGACAGACAGACAGACAGACAGACAGACAGACAGACAGACAGACAGACAGACAGACAGACAGACAGACAGACAGACAGACAGACAGACAGACAGACAGACAGACAGACAGACAGACAGACAGACAGACAGACAGACAGACAGACAGACAGACAGACAGACAGACAGACAGACAGACAGACAGACAGACAGACAGACAGACAGACAGACAGACAGACAGACAGACAGACAGACAGACAGACAGACAGACGCTTATCAAATAGTAATATAGACTATCGCCTTGTGCTCGCTCCGCGTCGCAATCCCATATATTCGCAATCCCGATAGCTTGCATCCCGATAGATGGATGGATAGTTGATTGATAGATGGATAAGTTGTTTACATTTTTTACTTGTTGGTTGGACTTGTGGGACTTGTTGGACTTTTTGGACTTGTTGGACTTGTGGGACTTGTCGAACTTGTGGGACTTGTGGAACTTGTGGAACTTGTCGGACTTGTCGGACTTGTCGGACTTGTCGGACTTGTCGGACTTGTCGGACTTGTCGGACTTGTCGGACTTGTCGGACTTGTCGGACTTGTCGGACTTGTCGGACTTGTCGGACTTGTCGGACTTGTCGGACTTGTCGGACTTGTCGGACTTGTCGGACTTGTCGGACTTGTCGGACTTGTCGGACTTGTCGGACTTGTCGGACTTGTCGGACTTGTCGGACTTGTCGGACTTGTCGGACTTGTCGGACTTGTCGGACTTGTCGGACTTGTCGGACTTGTCGGACTTGTCGGACTTGTCGGACTTGTCGGACTTGTCGGACTTGTCGGACTTGTCGGACTTGTCGGACTTGTCGGACTTGTCGGACTTGTCGGACTTGTCGGACTTGTCGGACTGGACTTCTTGGACTTGTTGGGCTTGTGGGGCTTGTTGGACTTGTCGGGCTTGTCGGGTTTTTCGGACTTGTCGGACTTGTCGGACTTGCATCTCGAACTCCAACCAACCCATCTCCGGACACCGACACATAGCTATATATATATATATTTAACGCACTTCTAATTTAACGAATTTCTCCGGAATGGAGGTTTCCCATGCATAAGGGCACGTGAATTACACACGGATTGTTGGTTGTGTTTTCCCAGCTCGGAACTACAGCCGCCGGGACATTGCCACCTCGCATGCCAATATGGAGTTTTTGGTGTGTATCGGTCGATTAAGCGTGTCCGATTTCACCTGCAAAATTTGGTTCCTGAAACTCCCCCATTAGATCAAAACATACATTTGCACCACTCATGCTTGCTAAGCATTCGTAAAATTGGAGTCGCCACATCACTATTTAGAATCACTTCTTCGCGGGTTGTTATTTTATTTTGAATGTTGCAAACTCAACATCACTATTCCGTCAGTGCACTTTAACATTAAAAAGCGTATGCAGTTAATCATATTTTCAACAACCTTAGCCTCTTACATAATAAAACAGCAAGAATTGCTATGGCTCGACTTTGGGACCATAGGAGTTATGTGACCTATACCTTATAACACAGATAGACTTTTCAAGGTCAAGTCTCGGCGAATTCGTACGCTTCGGCTTTGGGCGGGCGCCAATACCACAGCCAAACTGGATGAGAGCGGCTATCATGAATCTAGTACTGAGCATAGCTGAGACCAACGTTTTGGAGTCAGAAATAAATACAAAATGCTTTGCCGATACACTGCTTTAGGTGCTGCAGGAGCAAGTTTGAGCTTGAGCATACATGATTGTTGATCCCCACCATTCATTTAAGTTGCTTTTTAGAAATCCTCCGGAGGTGGCAATATCTCTATAAATATGAATAATGATCGGGGATTCTCCTGGACAGAGGTTCCATGCTCACAAAGGCACGTAAATTCAACCGCGGACAGACACGAAAACCTTGCTGTGTTTCGAGTGCAAAACGGAAACTACTCAAATAGATATATAGGAGGAATGTGTCTAGACCAGTTGTGTCTCAGAAATACAGTGCTGGCAATTATTTTTGTTTTGTATCTGGTCACTAAAAGCCAAAAAACGCAATTTCAAAATATGAAGTCATGAGTTACTCATACTTAGGGAGCGATGTCAGCCAAAAATAAAGATATTTCTTTTAAATTTGGTTTGGGTATTGTCCACATGCAGTTCTTCAACATATCAACATATCAACATATCTTGTTGAAAATGTTGATTTTGAGGGCATTTTGTCGTGTTTTTTGGGGGGTCAAAACCAAAATTGTCAAAAATCCGAGATCGCCATTTTGTAGCCCTTGTCATGTTCTATCTTTTGGCGTTTTCCAATTGCATTTTGCTTCAAATGTGGCATTTGTAAGGCCTGCTAAAATTTAGCTAATTTTTGTGTCAAACTCGTGTGCAGTGACGTCACTAAATTAACTATATTTCGGACAATTTTCGACAAGATTTCTTCCTTTTTGCACAGAAGATATATAATTTATGTGGGATCAGGTACCTGGAGTTTCACGTCGATAGCTCTATTATTTTGTTTAGCTATTCCGAAAGTTCGTCAGGGGGGGCAAAAAACGCCCCCCAGCCAATGGCGGGTTAACACTAATCGTAATAAAAACGGAAGGTGGTGGAACATGACTGCTGATAGACCCACCTTCTGTGAAACTCAGCCTTCCATTCCCTTTCGTCTCGACATAACCAATATGAAACCAGCTGTATAACCCGATACGTCTGAGAAACCTTACTTACAACAGGCTAACGGAATTATGATGGTTTCCGTTGTATAATGTGTTGGATACCGTAAGACGGAAGCCAGACAATATACGTCATGTGAGGAGCGCAATTCCGAAATAATTCAAACGAATTCAGCAGCCGTTCACTCGCTGAAGGCATGTCGGATCCTATTTGATAAAAATGTGTCACCCATTGCATGGAAGCCGATCTACACTTTGTTTCATTTGAAGCGCAATAATAGAGTTGATATTTGTGTGCATTGATGGATATTTTAACTGTCTTTGTTTTCGACCTTAATCCTATTTGTAACAGGGGGGCGGATTCCGCTCCCCCCCCCCCCCCTCATGTTTTTTTCGCAGATATCTCCAGAACGGCTGGAAGCAGGCCCATGAAATTTTGGGACTTTTCATAGAATTGAATACCGCATTTGGAGTAAAAAATTTGAGTTCTTAACCTGAACAGGGGCGGTTCCAGGATACAGTTTTGGGTGGGTTCGGAAGCGATATTTGGCGATAATACGGAAATGCGATCTTCACGGTTTCTTCCTAACTGCCTCAAGTATGAAGGAGTTACATCGGTTCACGGTGATTGCAACAAGTGCAAAATAGTTGATGTTAATGAAATATTATAAAAATTGCATGGCAGAGGCGGTTTCAGGGGCTTGAAAGGGGGGGGGGGGGTTCCAGGAAGTATTCAATGCTTGGCGGGAAGCAAATAGATTAATGTAAGGGGCATTTATAGTTATCAAGATGTAAAAAATAGCTTTTGCTTCCATTATTTGCATAATTTATTACATATAGAGTTTCAGGGGCGTGTTCAGGCACATGAAAAGGAGGGTGACTGGCTTGGTGATGACGATATGCCAGCGACAACGGCGCAATAGACGGTTAGCTTATAATGATATATGCACATATGAGGCCAGAAAAGGGAATAAAGTCATTTTGTTGCAGAGGCGCGCTCAGGAATGGAAGAAAGTGGGTCATATTATTGCAAGGAAACTAAGAGGCATGGGCGTACAATGACATAACATACTGTAGTTTCCGGATGAAACACGCACCACAGGCTACTCTACGAACGATTATAAGATAATAGGCGAGTCCAGGTAGGGTAAAAGGGGGGTAAGCAATGTTAATTGAAGTTGTAAGTGAAATAGTCACTGTTGACTGGTTAGTATCATAATAGCGGATAATATACTTATTCAAAGGTATTGAGCCGCCCCAGGTTGGATCCTGGATACGCCTATGATGAATTACAACATGCAAAAAGGAACTATCTACGATCAGTAACATATTTATAGTGCTGGGTAGCAACTTGTCTGCGGTTAATATTTTTTCCCAATTTTAACCCCCTTTTTCACTAACCTGGTACCGCCTATGGCAAAAAATATGATTTTTAATTGTTTTGTCTAATGTCACAATCACATACCATTTCATTTCTTTTTTTAAAAAAACAAGAAAATGGTTTTATTACGCATTTACTTCACCCCATATTGAGTGACCTGCACATGCCTATGATTTTTGAATTTTCAAACGCCACTGTCATATATCAATTTTCAATTCAAGCTCTATCGATTCGTATTAATTGTGTTAAAATCGGTCGATAAACATGAAAGCTATGTTGGATCAAAAATACCACTAAAATTTGTGGTTTTTGGCCCCCTGCTGCCCTCCTATCAAAAATGTAGATTTGTTTATTATTTAGAAATGTAGATCGTGTTGAGGGGAACCAAACGTCGTTTCATTTTGAAAATCGGACGGGTAGATCTCGAGATCTCCGGGGGGGGGGGCGGAATCCGCCCCCCCCCCCCCCCCCCCCCGCCCTGTTACAAATAGGGGTAGCCAGGAGCCTGCTACAAATAGGGTTAAAGCTGTTTAGAGCTCGTAGCACTGATCACCTTTTCGTCAGATTCAGCAGAAGACTTTCGCCCTTCACGTGATTAATATTACCCCCCTTTCAACTCCGACCGTCCGAGCAAATCTTTTGGGGCATCCAGTGAATTTCCCTGATTTATTTGAAATAGGTGGTTCCTTTGAAGCTCTGTTAGTTTAGTTTCAATTTAATTTATCTAAAGACGCAACTAATGCAAAATAGCAAACCGTCTTCATAGTGGCTTTACACTAGTGATACATTGTATTGTATTGTATTGTATTATGAAACGGTTTCCATGAAATGGCTTTTCAGACGGCGAAACATCAGCTGTGTGAGAACCATAAAACATCAGAACAATTAACAAAATGCACGCATATATACTATTACAATGAACATGAACATATGCATCCGCTTATGGAGCAGGACAAAATTATACGTCAATATAAGGACTAATCTGGCTCTGGCCTTCCTTTTCTTCACCGTGTCTGAACCTTCCTCCCGCAGCTGGCCGCGCTCACAGTACTTAGCCATGAGCTTTGTTCCACGGAGCCATGGCGCGGAAACTATAGAAGCGTTTCGCGAGCTCTGTGTGTACGCGCGGTAGCTGCATGTGAGGCCGGCGGAGGAAGCACGGGTATCTCGGCTGGACACTTTGCTGCGATAGACAATGTAATCTTGCAGACGACGGGGCGCAAATGAGTGGTTCAATAATCGATGTATGAAGGCAGCGTCTCGTTCACTAATCAAGCCGTCTACACTGGGCTGCCTTGCAACATTTTCAGAAGTGGTGAGACGCGGAGCGCTCCCACTTACCAGTGCAAAATACGATGCGGGCACAGTGATTGATTATCCTCTGAATACGACACCTCTGCGTAACACCACATCCACCCTAGACAGTTAAACGGTACAAAATGTGTGGGAAGATAAGGGCTTCTATTACAACTGAATTACTTCAGCCGAGAGTCCACAACACATTTGTGAAGCCCATGAAGTGTAGCGTAGCACCGCTTCAGAACAAGGGAAACTTGTGCCTCCATGACAAGTTTTCGTCAACAACTATTCCTAAAACCTTAGCTGATAGGGAGGAACGTAACAGTGTAAAACAATATATGATTGATAGTTGGTACAGATAAACGTAAAAAAGTACATGACTCCTTATAAGTCTTTTTGATTGAGGTATTGTGCAAAGGTAGCCAGTACCTATACATACTGGCTGGATGTGGGCACTGGCTACATTCATCAAGTCTACGCTAGAACGTACGAAATTAAATTTAGGAAGGCATATATATATTGCTTCGTCTATGGATCGTCTTACGTTAGTTGACATTAGTTGCATTGTGTTTTATAGGTCCCTATCATTCATACATTTTAAGAAAGCATTTCTAATGAGACTTATTTGTTACCGGTGTTGAGCGTCCATAGAAATGGGAATATATTTGTATCGTATTAACCAGGGGAGTCGTCACGGATTTTTGAGTGGGGGGGGGGACGAAGTGTTGAATGAACCATCAGACGATTCGCGAAAATGCCAAGGAAAATCAGTTTTTACTTAATCATTTTTACTTAGGAACGCAATATGTTTAGGGTATATTAACTAGCTGAATTGTGTCTATTTGAATTTATAACAAGTCAATAACAATAGCCTATTTGAAAATGTTAATTCGGCCATATATGGGTGTCCCTTACACAATAGTCTTTAGCTCGAGAGCTAAAACAGCAAACGATGTGCGAACAAACCCAGATTTTACCGTCAGGTTAATGTTTGGGTCAGGATAGGCCATTGAACTTAAACCTACACAAAATCGTTACATTGTGTTCTGGAAATAACTTTTGGGAGAAGAATGATAGTGATCATTCACTTCAAAATTGTGGAAAGCATAAACGGACTGATCAGATAGGTGTAGACTGTCAGTACGAGAGATGAAACTTCATTCGCAAAGTGATGGAACTTCAAATGAGATAATACTCTAAAGATTGAAACGTGAGCTTGCCCGTATATATAGGCTATCCCAAAATTGATGAGCGGTTGGTAGTACCCATGTTTCAATCGTTTCCCACGACCGGCGAACAAAGGGAATTTTATCGAAACCAGACTGTGGGGAATATGCACATGTTCCAAAGCAGATACACAAAGATCCCGTACCACATCTGGTCAATGGTGAAGAAGTGCAAACCATCATCTGGTCAATGGTGAAGAAGTGCAAGACATCGATGCATAACCACGCGGTTGCCATGGTCACAGCCTCACAGGTCCCATGGCCCAGAATCAGTGAATCGTATCTACCCAATCGTTATAAAACGACCGGGTTTGGGCCTAAAACAGCGAGGAGTTGCATATCACCGAGACGGTAAAGCGGCCTCCTGAAAGTCCTCGTATGGGGCATGACGAGCTGCAAAGGCCAGACAGCCACTGCCGACTACTATGCCAAGGAAGTGCTGAAAATGGCCAGAACATCAGCGATGCTGCGAAGAAGGGGAATGATTGTTAAGCAACGAATGTGCCTAAGCAGAATGAAACTAGTCTTTCCAACTTCCTTCTCTATTACCAGGAATGACAAAGAAAATAAAGTAACATGTTGGTGAATGGTTACCGAAGACTCGAAATGTACAATGATAATTTGTCTCATTGAGCATGTGTACCTATGCAGTACAATACATTTTCGATTCATCAGGTACCTTTTTCATGAATAAACGTCCGATATACATGTCAGCTCCCTTTTTGCATATACATTTGAAACACGTAAGTAGATAGGCAACTGCGATAGGGATGGGATGGGAGAACCATCAACACCGCCGCCGTTTCCTTTCAGAAAGCACAAATAAGTGTGCCATAAACAACCAATAAGGCACATTTTGCGCCATGATATGACTTATGTTTTCTGCTGCCGAAATTCCATTTTAAATTCCTGCTAACTTCCCTTCAGAAAAGCAAAAATATTGACCTGATCTTTTCCATTGCACTTCGACTTTTTCCAAATGTTTTTAGACACCGAAAACTGCAGTAATTCCGAACAAAGTATAACAAAACGTCTCCAAAATTGGGGGGGAACAATCCCCCACAGGGGATGGTGTCCCCTTCGTCCTCCCCCCCCCCCCTACGGCGATACCCTTGGTATTCACACCTAAAAAGGCCGCCAATATCCTTAAATTCTGAACCTAAATGTGTGCTCAAGCAATTTGGGACCAATATCAGTTTAATGGGATTAATTATATTAAAATGTCGCAACTTTCGGCGAAAAACACAAAACTGTTTCAAAGGTCCGTTGCGAGGGAATACTGTCGCTTTGTCTGCTTAACAACACAGCCATATATAGTTATACACTCTCCGGGGCGTTAGGTCGACACATTTGAAGAAATACAAGGACACTGTGACTGAAATATCTTCGATTCACAGTCGCAAAATAAACACCATCTGGAAACTCCCCACCAAACTGATATCATATCTCTTCCTGCACACACATACAAAAACGGGACTACAACCATTGGTGGAATTGTTTAGTCTTTGGGGCGAAATATTAAACTGATGGGAATGTACAGCTACAGCTGGAAAAATGACCCCTTTTTAACGTTAGAACACCGTCATATTTGACAAAAGTTTGTAAGGTAAACACAAACTTGTTGGGCTCCACCAAATGAATAGGCTAATCGCCTCTACCCATGCTACATACAACTGGTCGACGTGCAGCCCTCTGCGCTCACCGCGTGCGTCAGTGCAGTGCCCGGCCCCGCTGGTGCCGGGACGGCGGCCTTCTCCCTCCGTCCCGCTCTCTGCCCGCAGCCGACTGGGCGCGCCGGCCCGTCCCGACCCCACGGGCCGCGCGGGCCGCGCCGCCCCCACCCCAGGCACCAAACACAACTATTGATTGGTCTAGCCACTGACGCTGCAAACACGGATAAAAATTCAATTTTACAGAGCCGGTGGCGACGCATCGCGCATGCGCCGGGGAGGCCCCGCCCCCTGGCGGAAATGTCGATCGCGGCAGCGGACGGAGACGGGTAGGTCGGACTGAAGACGGTGCAGCAACCCTACCAGCGACGAGGGTGGCGGGAGGCACAGCCGGTGCCATATCGTTTTCTCCTGTTACGAATTGCCCTCCCTATCGTATCCCCCTCTCGATCGCAATGCCCTCCCGTTCGCAATGCCCTCCCTATCGTATTCCCCTACAACGAATTACCTTATGACGAATTACCCTCCCGTTCATATTACCCTATTACGAATCGACCTATGACGAATTACCCTCCCGTTTGCAATCCCCTCCCGTTCATATTGCCCTCCCAATCGCATTCCCCTCCTGTTACATTACCCTCCCGTCGTTAGCTCATCCTAACCTTCCTAAGATCGGTATTAGTTGCAAGGCCTAACCTAACCTAACCTAACCTAACGCTAACAGCAGGGAAGGGAGCACAACCGGGAGGGGAATACGATAGGGAGGGTAATATGACCGGGAGGGCATTGTGAACGGGAGGGTAATTCGTCATAGGTCGATTCGTAATAGGGTAATATGAACAGGAGGGGATTGTGAACGGGGGGGGGGGGGGAATTCGTCATAGGGCAATTCGTCGTAGGGGAGAACGATAGGGAGAGCATTGCGAACGGGAGGGGAATACGATAGGGAGGGCAATTCGTAATAGGGGAAAACGACCCTCTCCCGGGCACAGCCCTGCCGGAGCTGAGGGCGGCGGGAGGCACATCCCTACTGGGGCTGGGGACGGCGGGAGGCACAGCCCTTCCGGAGCTGGGATTGGCGGGAGGAACAGCCCTGTCGGGGCTGGGGACGACGGAACGGCAGCAGACAGCAGTATTTACGGAGTTGGGGACAGCAGCAGCACCACCGGAGCTGGAGGTGGCAGCAACTTTATCGGGGCTGGGGACAGCAGCAACTCTATCGGGGCTGGGGACAGCAGCAACTCTATCGGGGCTGGGGATGGCACCACGTCCATGGAACTGGGGACAGCAGCAACTCTATCGGGGCTGGGGATGGCACCACGTCCATGGAACTGGGGACAGCAGCAACTCTATCGGGGCTGGGGATGGCACCACGTCCATGGAACTGGGGACAGCAGCAACTCTATCGGGGCTGGGGATGGCACCACGTCCATGGAACTGGGGACAGCAGCAACTCTATCGGGGCTGGGGATGGCACCACGTCCATGGAACTGGGGACAGCAGCAACTCTATCGGGGCTGGGGATGGCACCACGTCCATGGAACTGGGGACAGCAGCAACTCTATCGGGGCTGGGGATGGCACCACGTCCATGGAACTGGGGACAGCAGCAACTCTATCGGGGCTGGGGATGGCACCACGTCCATGGAACTGGGGACAGCAGCAACTCTATCGGGGCTGGGGATGGCACCACGTCCATGGAACTGGGGACAGCAGCAACTCTATCGGGGCTGGGGATGGCACCACGTCCATGGAACTGGGGACAGCAGCAACTCTATCGGGGCTGGGGATGGCACCACGTCCATGGAACTGGGGACAGCAGCAACTCTATCGGGGCTGGGGATGGCACCACGTCCATGGAACTGGGGACAGCAGCAACTCTATCGGGGCTGGGGATGGCACCACGTCCATGGAACTGGGGACAGCAGCAACTCTATCGGGGCTGGGGATGGCACCACGTCCATGGAACTGGGGACAGCAGCAACTCTATCGGGGCTGGGGATGGCACCACGTCCATGGAACTGGGGACAGCAGCAACTCTATCGGGGCTGGGGATGGCACCACGTCCATGGAACTGGGGACAGCAACAACTCTATCGGGGCTGGGGATGGCACCACGTCCATGGAACTGGGGACAGCAGCAACTCTATCGGGGCTGGGGATGGCACCACGTCCATGGAACTGTGGACAGCAGCAACTCTATCGGGGCTGGGGATGGCACTACGTCCATGGAACTGGGGACAGCAGCAACTCTATCGGGGCTGGGGATGGCACCACGTCCATGGAACTGGGGACAGCAGCAACTCTATCGGGGCTGGGGATGGCACCACGTCCATGGAACTGGGGACAGGAGCAACTCTATCGGGGCTGGGGATGGCACCACGTCCATGGAACTGGGGACAGCAGCAACTCTATCGGGGCTGGGGATGGCACCACGTCCATGGAACTGGGGACAGGAGCAACTCTATCGGGGCTGGGGATGGCACCACGTCCATGGAACTGGGGACAGCAGCAACTCTATCGGGGCTGGGGATGGCACCACGTCCATGGAACTGGGGACAGCAGCAACTCTATCGGGGCTGGGGATGGCACCACGTCCATGGAACTGGGGACAGCAGCAACTCTATCGGGGCTGGGGATGGCACCACGTCCATGGAACTGGGGACAGCAGCAACTCTATCGGGGCTGGGGATGGCACCACGTCCATGGAACTGGGGACAGCAGCAACTCTATCGGGGCTGGGGATGGCACCACGTCCATGGAACTGGGGACAGCAGCAACTCTATCGGGGCTGGGGATGGCACCACGTCCATGGAACTGGGGACAGCAACAACTCTATCGGGGCTGGGGATGGCACCACGTCCATGGAACTGGGGACAGCAGCAACTCTATCGGGGCTGGGGATGGCACCACGTCCATGGAACTGGGGACAGCAGCAACTCTATCGGGGCTGGGGATGGCACCACGTCCATGGAACTGGGGACAGGAGGAGGCAACGACCCTATCGGGTTACCAGCTCCAAGTAGTGCGTGAATGCCTAACAGGATACCAGGATACGATCTATTGGATTAATTTACCGAATCCATTGCGATTTCGGATCCGTTTAAAATATGTAGTGATCTATTTAGAGCTCAGATATCCTATGTAGTTAATTATTTCTAAATAAGGCGGGGCCTACAACGGCTCTAAATTCGCTTCTTCAACATTCTTACCTATTACTTGCATCAACGAGATCCAACAAAGGATTATTCACACTTCCTCTATCCATGATTCTGGAGATTGTGGATATTGTCCTATTAACTGTTGATGAGCCTTGCCAGTGGTCGTGTTTATCGCCCATTGTTAACTTCCCTTTTTATATTTTAGAACCACTTTGGAAGTTGATCATGGGATCGTGTTAAAAAACGGTTCCACGATCGAACTACATAGTTTTATCAAAAGACGGTGAAAATGTGGTAAAAGGTACACATAGTAGGAAATACGGACACTGAAGTGCCTTTTTTACAATGCCGTGCGCGAACTGCGCAAAAATAACGTACTACACAATACGCATCATGTCGTCTTTCGGTAAACCATTATCACCAGCTTCAAGGACAGTCGGTAATTATTGTACCTACCTACCACATGCAGTTAGATTGGAAAGAAACCAAGGGTACGTACAGTCGGTCTCATAATGATCTTCCCTAGCTCTGGGTCTCCCACGGTAGGCAAAACGATAGCTGGCTATCGTTTTCCAGCACCGAGGCGGGGCCGGACCGGTTTGACAGCTCGCCCGGTGCCGGCCGATACTTGGCGGAATCTGCACCGCTCCGTCCTGGTCTACTCTGACCCACACAGGCCGATCGGGGAATTACAATGCGCATGCGTGGCGCACCGTGGTTGGAAATATACGCAGACCTAGAATGTCAAGTTAGCGACGATGTCTGTGAAGACCAGTTTTAAGAAAAACATAAATCCGTGAAGCATCGCTAAGTGTGCAACTGATAGAACACTGCACGGGCTATACTTTAAGACGAATATTTGAATCTCAAGTTGACCGATACCGTCGTCACAGCTGTCGTCTCGAAAATGGCTATCCGTCGTGTCGCTTGCGACGATTGCGAAATTTGCATTGACCCAAAAAATAAAGTGTCGATATTTTGACCTGATCTCAAGGTCAATGTCAAATTTAAACACGTAGCCAGTCAGATGCTCTATCATCTGCACACCTGGCGATGCTTCATAGACCTAAGGTTTTAAATACTGTCGTCGCAGATATAGTCGCTAACTTAATGGATATAAACCCGCCCAGGTGTGTTTGTGTAGCGTGAAGGACGGAGCGGCGTGATGCGAAAATATCAGTGCGAGGCCATTTGTCTGCTTGTTCGTGTAGAATCATCAGGTGGACGTTTGCATTCGTAATTTCGGGGTTCTGCATAGCACATAACACGTGGCATGATTAAGAAAGAAATACACGTAAAAGCGCCTGGTGCCAGCGCGGTTCGACCCCACGACCAATCAACGAATATGCCAGGAGTAGACAGCTCTACCGACTGAGCTATCTGGGCTGACGTGATGGACACTGTTATTCAGTCTCCAATATTGGATGTTTGCCAGCTCAGGACAGGCGACCTCTAGACCCTCGAGACAGACGGCCCTGACCACCACCCGGGTCGCGGCGCATTCCATTCCGACAACGCCCCGCACTCCCTCCCCCTCCCCGGGTCACGCACCTGCCAGACAGCCACAATGGGTGCCAACCTACGGTGGGGAAACCACCATTGTTGTGCCTATCGCGACCGTAGCGCCACGTGGTGGCAAGAGAAGATAATTATGGGACGGACTGTACATACAAGAGTTGCTTTAACTTAATTTCAACGATCACCTGACCCATCAGCCAGGTTTTAAAACGCTGTCTACCCGTTGGGAAGTGCTAGGCAGCCCATCACTGACAACGTTTGTTGCTGTTTTATGAAGACAATCATAATTTTTGATTGGATTGATTATCAAGCATAACCAACGTGTTGGCGTGGAGTACAGAAGTACTTCTATACTCCATGGTTTTGATAGGCCCTTATTTTCAACAAAAAACGCCAAACATGACCTCGTCCTCGTCTGACGTTGCTTCCTGTCGACCAGCCATGACCTGATTTTCCCTTCCGTCAATATGTGCGTAATCGATTGAGAGGGTACTGAAAGTTCGGTGATACTAATGGCAGTCGTTTACGAGGTGTTGCGAAATAACGCTATATGGACAAAGATACCTCTGCTTGCGGTATCTCACGTTTTAAAGAGCGAACATGATGCCGAAATTAGACAGGAATGGCGCCGGCCTAACTGAACCCGGAAATCGGAATAGTGCGGACATGCACACCGAAACGGCCAGTTTCACCACCGGCGATAGTTAAGCGACCTCATTTAACATTTAACACGCACACACGCACGCACGTACGCACGCACACACGCACACACGCACACACGCACACACGCACACACGCACACACGCACGCACGCACACACGCACACCCGCACACACGCACACACACACACACGCACATACGCACACACGCACGCAAGCACACACGCACACACGCACATACGTACACACGCACACACGCACACACGCACACACGCAGACACGCACACACGCGCACACGCGCACACGCGCACACGCGCATACGCGCACACGCGCATACGCGCACACGCGCACACGCGCACACGCGCACACGCGCACACGCGCACACGCGCACACGCGCACACGCGCACACGCACACACGCACACACGCACACACGCACACACGCACAAGCATTTGATGACCTCTGGAGCCTAAAATATTGACCTGAGCTCAAATTTGAGGACACGCAGATGGCGATTAAATATTTAAAGAGATTTTGATTGCTTTTTTTCGTTTGTTCCCAGCTATCATAGTTCCCGAAATATGTGGGGTTTCTCGAGCGAAGTCCTAAAACTGGAAAATCTGACATTTGATGACCTCTGGTGACCTTAATATTGACCTGACCTAAAAAAGACAACTATACCTTACATGGAACTTGACTCGAGCTATCTTACGCCGTTTTCCGCTTGTCACTACGTTGCGTGGTTTTCGAGATCTTAGGGGGGCGGAATCTGCCCCCCTCCACACACACCAGGGCGTGTAATTACCAGTAAGACGCCGAAGTTGGCGATGAACGAGCGAGCGCGAATGGTGAATTTCAACTCCATCTGGCAAGTTGTTTCTGAGGTTCAAAAAGGGTGCGCACGTGCGCACGTGCAGAAGCACCCCACCCCTGACTTGTGGGAAAGTGGCGGCTGAGAGATCCCTAACCACGCACAAAATGTGTACACAATCGGCTCAGCTGCTCCTGATATATATAATAGGGGTGTGCACGTGCGCACGTGCAGAGGCATCCCATCCCTGACTTGTGGGAAAGTGGCGGCTGAGAGGTCCCTAACCACACACCAAATTTGAACATAATCAACTCAGTTATTCCTGCGATATAGAATAGGGGTGCGCACGTGCGCACGTGCGCACGTGCAGAGGCACCCCATCCCTGACTTGTGGGAAAGCGGCGGCTGATGGGTCCCTAACCACAGACCAAATTTGAACACAATCGGCTCAGCCGTTCCTGAGATATATAATAGGGGTGTGCACGTGCGCACGTGCAGAGGCACCCTGACAACAACTTGTGGGAAAGTGGCGGCTGAGGGGTCCCTAACCACACACCAGGGGCGGATACAGGGGGCGGCGGGGGGCGACCGCCCCCCTGCGGGCGGATACAGGGGGGCGGCAGGGGGATGGGGGGGGCCGCCGCCCCCCGCCCCCCCCCCCCATCAGGCCTAGGAATCAGGGTTGTGCTCGATGACGCAATTTACTCAAGTTGTCACCATTTTGTACTTGACCCCTCACGGTTCGGGCAGGGTTCCAGCATTGTCGAGCACTGCCGGTAGGAGGTGCTAGATTTATGTAGAAGGAGCAATATATCGTCACACATTATCTGTTACTAATATTGCACCTCTACTGATCCGATCCCGACCCCTGACATTCCTTCCTTATCAGTTGTGAGGGGCTGCCTACAAGACGGGAGTAACTTGAGTCAATTGCGCAATCGGGCACAACCCTGCTAGAAATCCTCTAAGGGCCCCTAATGCCGCACGAGTGCCCCTCAGGTCGACAGGGGGGCCCGCTCAAGACGACCGAGTTCTCCTTCAGGCCGATCGAGGTTCTCTCAAGCCGACCGAGGACCGCTCAGGTTGACTGTGGGCTCATCAGGCCGACCAAGATCCCCTTCGGGGCGCCGGAGGATCCCCTCGACCCGACCGTGGGCCCCTCACACCAACAAAAGGCCCATCAGACGGAACATAAGGGCCCACAGGCTGACAAAGGGTCTCCTCAGGCTGACAAAGGGCTCCCTCAGACCTAGCGCCCCTCAGACCGAGTGATGGCCCTGAAGCCGACCCTTTGTGAATGTCTACGCACGCCACCGAGTGGCACTCATGGAAGACAAGAAGAACAATAGTTTCTGTGATGCTATTCTTTCAATTGAGGTAGAATGAGTTTATCACTCCGGACGAGGCAGGGGCTGCCCTAAATGACTTTCCCGCTAAAAAAAGTTGTATGCCGAGACGGGGAAGCGCCTGGACTTACGGTGAGCGGTGTATCCTCGTACTGTCAGCTAAAGCTGAGCGCATATTTGTATTTTGTTCAAACCTTACTTTTGAATGCGTTTCGCGCCGACACCATGGTGTCCGCGCCCTTCACTAAGCAGAGCTGTTTGCATGGACCATATCCGATCGCGCAATATTTGCTGACAGGTGGAATTTAAAGTCAAAGGATTTACGTGTCACAAACTTTCGGCACGGTCCTCCCCGCGCATTGACTTCATCTTACTCAGGCCGCTGCCACCAACGCAGGTCATCCCAGTCAAGGGTAAATAGGACGAGCACGGGTCGCGGCGCCAGCCCCATGCATCAACTCGAACATCTCTCCCTGCCAACTCTTCTTGGTGCAAGAAGAAGTCAGGCGGGCGCGATTGTCAAATGCGCTACGGGGAAGGACTTCAACAAGCACCGCAACGATGTGGCTACGATGGAATTTGGACGAGAGGCGCCTCTTCGTCCGTGGAAGATGGAAGCGTCGGCATCTGATGGAAGTGGTAGACAATAATTGTCTACTACTTCCATCAGAGATAAATTCAGGCTGAGATAGAGCTAGGTAGATTTCGGCAGGTCAGAGAGGAGAGAGAGAGAGAGAGAGAGGGGGGGGGATATATCGGCAGGCCAGAGAGAGGTGAGTGACCTAGCCGTGACAGAATTAGTCACATCCACGATCGCACTCGAATATACGTGCTACTGACGAAAATGCGTGCTACTGACGGACGGCATACCTATACATGTGAGAGTGATATACAAATAAATGCAGCATCATTTTTTTTTAAATACATCTATAATTTTGCTTTTTCGAAAAGACAAACTGCAAATGAGTAAGCGTAAGAGAATTACAAAAATGCAGGGAAGTGTATGTTATTAATTAACATGTAACGCAAGGGCGCCGCCACCTTCCGAAAGTTGGGGGGGGGGGACGGAAGCATTCTGAAGTAGATTCTTTCCATGCAACGCCCATAGGCGTAATGTTAAAATCAGAAAATGTTGGGGGGGACATGTCCCCCCCCCCTGTGGCGGAGCCCCTGATGTAACGCCCCTTTAGGCCCATGGGACGGCGACGGCGAAAATTGACGGCGAAAATGCCGCCCCCTGGGTCAGCTGCCCACCCCATTCGGAAAAATCCTAGATCCGCCCATGTGTATGTTTGAAGAAATGGCGCTCCAATTTCCCGGAAACAAATGCACCCCTGTTCCCCGGAAAAAATGCGCCCCTGTTCCCCGGAAGAAAAAATGCGCCCCAGTTCCCCGGGAAAAAATGCGCCTCTGTTCCCCGGAAAAAAATGCGCCCCTATGCCCTGCCGCCCTCCCCCCCCCCCCCCCCCCTTGAAAAAAAAAAATCCTGGATCCGCCCCTGCCACACTCCAATTTGAACACAATTGGCTCAGCCGTTGCGGAGTTATTGCGAGGAAACACCTTCCAACACCTCTCACGCGGCACGCGCCACGCGCAGTGGTAGTCACCCACGTGAGTCGGCACTGGTCTAAAACAGGGTAGGTTGGATGGGGCTGCTCAGCAAAGAAGCCCGCTTGTCAATTGGACGTGCGGTTGCAGATATATTAGCTTGTCAAAAGCGTCGCCACGGGCCGGGTCGGGCCGGGCTGGGTCGGGTCGGGCCGCTCATATTAAGATTTTTCCCATATACCACGGAAAGACGAGCGATCGTAATCAGAGGCCCTCCAGGGCACGTGTTAAGATATGACTCTATCCTGTTATAGAAACCCCTGGTATCACAATGTGATGTGTATTTTTTTTCAAGAAAATGTTTAAGCAAACGGTATCCAAAGCTTTCTGTAAATCAAGATATAAGAAGCATGTTATTTCGTTATTTTGTAGAGATTTTGTAACTTCATCGTACATGTGCACAATCGGCATGTCGTTCTGTGTTGTTTCCTCAATCCGAATTGAAGAAGATTCAGGATATTATTTTGATTAACCCGCGCCCCGCTGGAGGTGACAGAAACTGCCCCCCCCCCCCCCGAACAATTGTCATTGAAATGTTGTGGTAAGACGTAGAATTGATGCAGCATAAGGTACTGAAAGGTTGACGTCGATATCTACCATTGTGTTCAAGTTGTTGAGAAAATAAAGGAGGGGGGGCCTCCTTTATTTTCTCAACAACTTGAACACAATGGTAGATATCGACGTCAACCTTTCAGTACCTTATGCTGCATCAATTCTACGTCTTACCACAACATTTCAATGGCAATTGTGTAGTACTTTGGGAGATAATGACGTTTTAATCACGTCATGCCATTTTTCACAATCATGCCATTTTTGGTGGAAAAACAATACATGTTTGAAAAATCATAGACAATCAAGTTTTGAAAAAATTGCAACTAAAAAGCCGAAAGAAATGAAATAACATTATATTGAAATGGCTATCGTGGATTTTCAAAATTGAGTTTTGACTCCCCAAAATAAAAAACATATTTTTTCGTTGTCGATAGTTATTTGTCACAACATACAACATACTATACAATTTGAATTATGTGGGCCCCCCTTGACTACGAGTGTCCTTCTGATACCATCCCCCCCCCCCTTGGGAGAAATCCTGTCTACACCCCTGGTCCCATGTAGGCCAGAGGGGTCCTATGAAGGTCAGAAGTGCCCCTGAAGTCCAGAAGCGGCCCTCTGGAAGCCCGAGGGAATGTGAGAGGAGCCCTATGGAGGTCAAAGGCCTTTTTCAAACGGAGGCCTCCTCGCAAATGGAGGCCCCCTAAATTTCGACTTTCCCCCTGACAAAAATCCGTAGCGCCGCCCCTGGCTTAATATGCCGTATATTTTAATGCACAGCAACTTAAAGTAACGTATACTCAAATAAAGCATACCCCTTATTATTAATTATAAGATGTCCGTGCGTGCGTGCGTGCGTGCGTGCGTGCGTGCGTGCGTGCGTGCGTGCGTGCGTGGTACGTACGTGGAAATAAAATAACGTAACGGTCATACACAAATCGGCTAATAACTCGACAACCATTGCAGCTAGGTGCCTGAAATTTGCCACCCAGGTCCGGTGGCAGAGGCACACCATTGTATATATTTTTTAACAAGATCCGATATACGTGTCGGCCGCTGTGTCGGCGACAACTGTGTCATTGGTTTAACATAGGAAACGGCCAAATTCACAAATCGACGAAAACGGCCAAGCGCGCGTGGATTCCGGGCTGATAACTCGCAAGCCGAGGGTCGCAGCGACATGCGATAAACACGATTCGACAGAGAGTACATTGGCCTGGCGTACCACATGTCGTTCAGAGCAAAGCTTAGTTCAAGTCGAAAGTTATAACAACTTACATAAAAAGCGGCATTTTCAGTATTTAAATCGGTACTCGGAAACTGTTGAACATAGAACGCTGAGACTTCACCACTTTGCAGGCGAAGGTACCCTCTTTAAATTATATTCGAAACACAAAGCTGTTCGGGTAATATTTAGGCAGGCTGACAGCGTTGCAATATTTTTTTCAATTTTTTTTTTACCATGCTATTCTTCCCAACACCGTAAAGGATAACACGAAGACGAGTTTTCACACAAAACAAAACAATATACACCCGGATAGCACCGTCTTTACGGACCACTATCCACCCAAAATATTTCGATTCTAGCTGATAGATAACTTATGATGAAGACAAACGTAAATAATTGCTGACGCTATGACGCGGACTCGCCGGGACGCAAATTCCCGAAGTGTAATGACCATTCGCACTCGGAATTAGAGATGACGTCATAGCCAGGGCTGCGGAGTCGACATAATTTTAGCAACTCCGACTCCGACTCCGGCCTGAACAAATCGACTCCGACTCCGACTCCGACTCCAACTCCGACTCCGGGCTCCGTACTCCGTTCTCCAACCGCATGATAAGCAATATCTGCAATGCCATCTATTTTGTCCGTTTGTTTTAAGCTTAACAGTATGGAGAACAATGCTACGCCGCCCGAGCACGGAGCCGCGCGTCCAGTCCAGTCGCGCTCGCCTGCAGGCGGCGGAATAAAATGAAGATAAGAACGTGAGACCGGCACCACTGTGTTTGTCTCGTCGATACACGTCCGACATTGCGCAGCACGACATACCTGGTTCTCCACATGACCTTCACCTGCTAAACCTGCTCACCATGGTATGATTCGAATCTCCTTGACGAAACGAGCACGATGATATTAAAATGGGCGCTGTGTGACCGTAAGAGTCGGTGCGTCTAAAGCCCCAATCATCCCCAGATGACGTAAAAATTATTGCCCTATCTGTATGCAGGCGGAAATCTACCGCCAGTTAAGTACACTTTTCACTCGATTCATTTTCCACTCATTTTCTTTCGAAATGGATGTAAAGTTAATGTCCTTAGGCCGACGACTATTCTACCGAACAAAGTAATCGCCAATTGCCAAAAAGTCGACTCCGACTCCGGGTCGGAGTCGGAGTCGGTATGATTTTAGCGACTCCGACTCCAATTTCGACACCGATTCCGCAGCCCTGGCAATAGCTGCTGGGCGAGTCCATTATACCACCGGGGGAAGTTGGCACCTCCCTGAATGGGATGCTGGGCCGCGACAGTAATCGAGGCGATCGCTGTGTGTGATGCGCTTAGCCTCGGTGCGCACCATTTTAAACATATAGTTTATTCTCGTTACGGCGCGGTCTTCAGGCAGAAGTGCATTTGCTCTCCATTTGCATGTTGTCAGTGTTAAGTTATTTCTGCGTAGTTGTGTGTAGCGGTTCTGTCTGGTTTGTGGGCTGGGCGGCACGGCCGGGTGCGGCCGGCCGGCGTTGGGCGGCGCATGCGCGTTAGCCTCGGGCGCCGCCTGGTCACGTGACGCATGGTGACCTCGGGTCGCCTGGGCCGGCGGTCGGGAGTTGGCATTCCGCGCTGGCTGTGACCGCTGCTCTCCGCATCTGCGCAGTAAGTGAGGCCCAAACACACAGTGTTGAACGTTGGCATTTTCGGGCCGACGCTCACCACACATTGACGAGCGTTGGCATTTCTGGGCCGACGCTCATACCTGCCGTACCGATACCGTACTGAGTGGTCGAGACCATACCTGTCTGCTGATCGCCAGCTCATACCTGCCGTACCGATACCGTACTGAGTTGTCGAGACCGTACCTGTCTGCTGATCGCCATCGAAGAATACAGAAAAAAGTGCGTTTAAATATTTTATCTGGTCCTAGTTGGTAACAATCCCAACATAGTCCTCCGGGCCGGATACGCACTTGTGGCTAAATCAGAACACAAATCCAGAGGCGAAACATGGAGGATAAGGTTAAGCTAAGGACCAAATTGAGAACTAAAGTAACTAAAACAGTTAACGATACGAAAGCATATCGAGACAAAGATGTCAAGGATATCGACCCTGATTATCTGGCGTACAAAATTCATCAACTGAAGGAACTAAGAGACGAGCTAAAAGCCGTGCAAATCGTTCTAGACAAGGAAGGAAATGCGGATGAATCTCCACATAAAGACATGCTGGCGGAAGAGATTTTCATGGCCTCTCGGCTGCTGACCCGACTGGAGGGAGTAGTGAGCGGAGCGGCACAGGCAGGAGCACCCGAACATGACACCAACGTGAGCAACGACCTTCGATCTTCGCTTGTGGTGAAGATTCCGACTTTCAATGGAGACCTGATGAAGTGGAGAGCGTTCTGGGAGCTGTTCTCTGTTTCTATCCATTGTAACAGCCGCTATGCCAACATTGAGAAGTTCGTCATACTAAAGTCACACTTGAGTGGTGCAGCCGAGAAAGCGATCGATGGTATTCCCGTTTCGGGAGACGGTTACCTCACCGCAGTCGAAATCCTAAAGAAACGGTTTCAACGCGACGACATCGAAAAGGAGAATCTCATGAAACAACTCCTTGACGCGCCCACCATTAACAACGGCAGCGACCTAAAGGCCATGCGAGGCCTAGTAGATCATCTGTCAGCCCACACAAGGGCTCTTGTCATTCTCGGGGTAACCACCGACAGTTTCTCCAACTTCCTGTTACCTGTAATGAAGGACAAAATACCCGAAAGCTGGCGACTGGAGTGGGTTCGACGGGAGAAGTCAGGTTTTGAGGACTTCCTTGCGTTTCTGGAGAAGGAAATCGCACTCCGTGAATCCGTCCGGACTACACCGCCGACCACCAGTCCAGGGTCTCCAACCTCATATCCTTCTACCACTTCTGCCCTAAGCGTCCAGCGCCAGAAGTTCGAAAAACAATCAAAACCCTGGACCTGCGAAGCCTGCGGCCTGGGACAACATGGTCTGAACAAATGTCAGAAGTACCAGGCAATGACAATCGATGATCGTTGGCAGATAGTGCGAAGGGCTGGTGTTTGCTACCAGTGTCTGGGTCCGCACCGAGTACGATTCTGCCAGAGCCAACCATGTCCTACCTGCCGAGAACGTCACCATTCTTCGCTTCATTACCCGAATCAGGGCAGTGCTTCGCGGCACCAACTACTATCTCCACTCGCTGCTACAGCTTCACCGTCTGCTCATATCGAAGCACAGAGATATCTACCTGGCGACGCGGGGGGGTCCGCACAACGACGTCATCAGCAACCACCTCCACTAGAACGCCAAAGCTACAGTGCTACAGTGCAGGTTCAGCACTGTTTCTATCAGACCGCAGTGGTAGAAGCCACAGGACCAAAGGGATGTCGGATGGTTCGCATTTTGCTCGATGGTGCGTCTGATTCATCATACGTCCGGACGTCATTAGTGGAAGAGCTCGGCCTCGAGGGGACGGGATCGAGTACGTTCGCCTGCATAGGATTCCAGGAGAAGAGAGAAGAGTTGCGACGCTATGATCGAGTTCGGGTCAACCTACGCAGTAGATTCGGGGATGATCCAGTGGATATGGACCTCTGGAGTACGGATCGCCTATGTACACCCATCCCTGCAACTACTGCACCACCTCTGTCGACGTCGATATCAGACCGGCTGGCTGACGACTTCCTCGGCAGACCCGTAGACATCCTGGTTGGTATCGATAGGCTGTATGACATCATTCTTTGGGACCAAGTAGAAATCGGTCTCGGGCTCCGAGCCATTGACACAGTGTTCGGATTCGTCATTCACGGACGCAAGAACATCACCAGCAACCAGCCCGAGCACCACATCTTTCACAGTCGCAGGGTGGAGGAGATGTGGGATCTTGACTTGATCGGGATTTCGGAGAAGGAAGACGCGACCACCATGAACTGTCGCTTGCCCGCGCCGACGTGGAGCAACACCGAACAAAGATATAGATGGGTCTCGTGTGGAACACAGATATCCGCCCAGTGTCTAACTTCTGTGCAGTCAAGGCCCGCACCCACCGAATGACACGGAGGCTGGATGGGGAGGAACTCCGTCAGTACCAAGAAAAACTGCCAGAGATGCTATGCGACGCTGTGATCGAGGAAGCACCTTACTCAGCGACGCCGAGCACCTCAACAGTGCCGAGCCAACCAACCGTAAAGAGTGAGTCAACCGTCCTGCGTTCCACCTCTGAGCATGGTGGGGAGAGTAGTTCCACTGGGATACCTCCCGCTGGAATCCCAACCGACGCATCAGGAGACAACGCATTCTTTCTCCCACATCATGGCATAAAACGCAATGGGAAGCTGCGTATTGTCTTTGACGGATCTGCTAGAGACGGAGCTGGCCAGAGTCTTAATGACTACCTGAACCCAGGTGATAACCTCCTCCGGCAACTGCCGGCTGTGGTGCTCAGCTTCCGTACCGGGCAAGTTGCATGTCAAGCTGACATCAAGGCCGCTTTTCATCAGGTCGCTGTGAAGGAATCAGATCGCAAGTACCTACAATTTCTCTGGAAGGATCAAATGCTGAGATTCATAAGGGTGCCATTCGGGCTCAGTTGCTCACCCTTCATGCTGCTGAAAACCATCAGTACCCACATGGAAAAATACGTTGTAACGGACCAACAACTTTGCGACAAAATCGCCTCAGGGACTTACATGGATGACATATGTCTCCCCTTCGACAACCGAGAAGAGGCTGTCAAGGGAACCACAAGAGTTGCTCAGATATTCTCGGAAGCTAAGATGGATCTGCACAAAGTGCGAATCTCTGGGGACGCTTCACCTGACTCTAACCCGCTCGGCGTCATGTGGAGCACCGAGACCGACCACCTGGCCGTCACGATCCCAGACTTCCAGTGTCCGACCACCAAAAGCGGGCTTCTGTCACCAGTGGCCAGGTCTTTCGACCCATTGGGTGTTTTAACACCGTGGCTGATTGGTGGTAAGATCGCATTCCAGAGCACATGGAAGAGGATGCCATCTTTGAAATGGGACGACCCTCTTCCGACCGATATCCAAGACCAAGTCCAGAAGTGGTGGTCGAACTCCACCAATGAGGCTGTGTGGTTCCCACGCGCTCTAGTGCTCCTGGGAGCCGTGGAAGAAGTTACCTTCCATGTCTTCTGTGACGCTTCTAAGTTGGCATACTGCACCGCCGTGTATGCTGCACACGGTGGGGAGTCCAGACTCGTCATGGCGAAGGGAAGGCTAGCACCTCTCCATCCCAACCTGACGATTCCTCGATTGGAGCTCATGGCTGCTCTGATCGGTACCAGGCTGATGGCTTTCATCGAAGAGGTTCTGCAGCTTGGAAGTCCAACGGTGGTGTTTTGGACGGACTCTACGAATGTGTTGTACTGGCTGTGGAACGACAGACCGAGGAAGGTCTTCGTAGAGAATCGAGTGCGCTCGATCCTTGAACTAACAAAACCGGAGCAGTGGAAACATGTTAAGGGGACCGAGAATCCTGCCGACTTGGGTACCAGAGGTACGGTGCTGTCTAAGCTGAAAAGCTGCAAGATGTGGTGGAAGGGTCCTTCTTTCATCCTCGGGGATTATGCCCTCGAGGAACCAATCAGACCACTAGAACCACTCTCAGCGGACGCTACAAAGGAGACGGAGAGGGAGAAACCTACAAAGAACGTCACACTGGTGGTCAACGAGCCTTCTGCAACCCAACTGGACCACCGCATCTTTGACATCACAGAATCTTCCACATTGAAGCAGGTAGTGAACCGAACTTCGTGGGTGTTACGATTCATTCACAACGCAAGAAGCAGCCGCGCAGACCGGAAAAATGGACCCCTCACACCAGAGGAACGTCGATGTGCTCTCCACTTCTGGATTCGTGAGGCGCAACAGAATGCCTATTCCACCGAGTTGGAAGCTCTCAAGAAAGAAACAATGCTGCCCACAGTGTCCCCGCTGACCAAACTGAGACCTCAGCTAGATGAAAATGGAGTCATCTGCTCCGTTACACGGACCAACGAGCCCATGCTTCCCATTCTTCCAGAGCTAGCCCATATCACGACACTTATAATCGACGAAGCACATCAACGGTGCTTCCATCAAGGCGTCAGAACAACGCTAGCTTTGTTGACTGCTGATTACCTCGTGAGACGAAGAAGCGCGAAGCGAGTGGTTAGCACGTGTAGGCGATGCCGAAGGTACCGAGGACTCAGCTATCGACCGGCCGACGGCTCACTGCCTTCCTTCAGGACAGAGCCAAGCCGTCCCTTTTCCAAGGTCGGCATAGACTTCTTTGGACCATTGTACGTGAACGATAGTAAGAAGGTCTGGGTTCTGTTAATCACGTGTGCCACTTCAAGGGCAGTTCACCTAGAACTAGTCAAATCGCAAGGCACAGAAGACGTCACGCTGGCATTGCGACGGTTTTTCGCACTGCGAGGAACACCCGACCTCGTTTTTAGCGAAAACGCCAAAACCTTCCATGCTCTCCTCTCTCTCATTCCCCGGACCGTCACCTGGCGATTCATACCCGAAGCAGCCCCATGGTGAGGAGGATTTTGGGAAAGATTAGTGGGCATCACCAAAAAGTGTTTGAGAATTACCCTGCATCTGTGCCGTCTTTCTCATGAGGAACTCACTGTGACTCTGTACGAGCTGGCCTATCACCTGAATCTACGTCCTCTTACGACGGTCGATGAAGAGCTCCTAACCCCGGCACACCTTCTGTTCGGTGTTACTAGTATCAAAGGTGTCGTGACTCCTTCAAATCAACGTCTGGACCATCTTGACCGTGCCTGGAAACACAGAAAACGGGTCTGTGATCATCTCATCGGTAGGTGGACGAGGGAATATGTCGCAATGCTGCGTTCTTGGTCAGTCTCGCCTCGCGGCCGTCCTATCCGCACGCCTGCGGTCGGAGACCTAGTACTGGTGCATGGAGAAGGTCCTCGCGGCCGCTGGCCGCTGGCGCTCGTAGAAGCTCTCATTACCGGTCCAGATGGTCGCAGCCGGGCCGCCGTAATAAGGATGAGGGGCAAACAGACCCGGCGACCCATCAACAAGCTGTACCACCTCGAAGCCAACAATTCTCCCTAAACCAGTCATTCTGCGGCCGGTGTCGTGCCCTTTGACTGGCCATCCAGATCCACCGTTCCTTTTTTTAACTGTGTCTACCACGTTTGTTGTGCATGTAGTGTTTAACCGTTCACCTTCATGTATGCATGTGCCACATACTTACATCACTGACCTTATGTATCCCCGATTAATGTTTCTTGCAACCCAGTGTACTGACACTTGATTTTACTGTACTCACCTGAACCCAAAAGCTGCCATCAGAATGTCGCATGCCCTGATGACCGACGAGGATCTGGAGGAGGCCCGCGTCTGGCTCCAGCAGGCAGGCGGCCACGAAATTCGGGTGGAGACTCCACGACCCGTCGCCGACCGACCGCTTCGGTCTTACCACCGTCGCTGTTCGGCCGTGCATCTCCTCCTGGGTGACTCGGTGGCAAGAGACTCGCAGCTGACTTCCAGATTCAACGGCGATTTGCTCATCAACCGTTGTCGTGGGGGAGCCACCTGGGCCTCCACGCTGCGCCGACTTGAGGAGTACCTCCTGCCGTGGGAACACGCCTCGTCTGCCTTCGATCTGGAGAGGGGCTCAGTCATCCTGTGGCTGAGCGGCAATGACGTCCATAGTCGGTTGACTGGTTTTGGAACAATAAACGACGACGTCCTGCAGCAGATGTCGCGGGATATCCGCTCAGTCATCACTTGCTTAGCTGCGAGGGGTGCCAAAACCATCCTGGTGCTGGGACCACTGCCGCGGCTCGACGGACAGGTGGAGGGCCTCGCGTGGGAGAAGACGGCGGCGTACCACATGGAGCGGGCGACGAAAAAAATGTTGGATGCCACCGCGAGATTGTTGCCGTGCCCGCTGTCCCTCACCATCTTGGGTCGCGGGTTGACAAAAAAACTCATGGGTCGGCACTCAGTGCGTGACGAGTGTCGCGTGTGGTACAAGGAAGATGGCGTTCACCTGAACATGGCTGGGTATGAGAAGGTATTGGAGCTGCTGCCCATCTGGCTGCGCTTTGCCAAGTGATGTTCAACGATGTGAGTGATGTGAGTGAACGATGGAGCAGATCAAACTTTGTTTAAGACAGTAGACTGTCGCTGGATGAGTCGTACCGTTTGTTTGTTTGTTCGGATTGCGTTTTGTTGTTGTTTTCGAAAATGGGAAACCTATTTTCGAGTGGGGAGTTATGTTAAGTTATTTCTGCGTAGTTGTGTGTAGCGGTTCTGTCTGGTTTGTGGGCTGGGCGGCACGGCCGGGTGCGGCCGGCCGGCGTTGGGCGGCGCATGCGCGTTAGCCTCGGGCGCCGCCTGGTCACGTGACGCATGGTGACCTCGGGTCGCCTGGGCCGGCGGTCGGGAGTTGGCATTCCGCGCTGGCTGTGACCGCTGCTCTCCGCATCTGCGCAGTAAGTGAGGCCCAAACGCACAGTGTTGAACGTTGGCATTTTCGGGCCGACGCTCACCACACATTGACGAGCGTTGGCATTTCTGGGCCGACGCTCATACCTGCCGTACCGATACCGTACTGAGTGGTCGAGACCATACCTGTCTGCTGATCGCCAGCTCATACCTGCCGTACCGATACCGTACTGAGTTGTCGAGACCGTACCTGTCTGCTGATCGCCATCGAAGAATACAGAAAAGAGTGCGTTTAAATATTTTATCTGGTCCTAGTTGGTAACAATCCCAACAGTCAGATCGGTAGGCAACAGTAGGTACCTATAGGTATTCCGCGTCTGTATTATATTTATATTGCTTTGTTTAATACTTGAAAACAGGCGGGCGACCAAAATAGCAAGTGCTAGACAATTATTCCCTGAATATTTATATAATACGTATTTATTTCGATCGCATACGAATATAATATTAGAAGGTAAGGCCGTTGCATTTTAAATACAGCTAGTTGCAGGTTGTCTCAGTGGAGGTACGTGATCGTCAATACACCATGACATGGGGATTTTCCCGTTTTCATTCGGTAGATACGTAATTTCCACCCAGAGATTCCACGAAACAAGCACGCAGGGGGTGTCATGCCTAATGCCTATCTCCGTAACGTGTCCACCCTGGCCAATGACGTCACGGTTCAATGACGTCACAGTTACAGTTTCCACCAATGGGGTGGCCGAATCGGGAGCGTTCGAGACCGGCGCGGCCGCCATGTTTGTGTACAGGGGCGGGCCTTGACCATATATGGGCATGGACCGCCCACTTTTTGCATACCTCGGTTTGACATCGCCTAGCGGCCCACCCTTGCAATTTAGGAGAAAATGACCGAAAAGCGAGCTGTAGAGGACATTTCAATATATCATTTAGTACTTAATTCATCCCGCTGGCACCTAAAGTATTCAAATGGTAGGACGTGAAAGTAGGCCAATTTAACACTATTTGAATAGGGAGCGTTTGACGTCACGTGCCTCTGACGTCACCCCCATTCGCTGTCTACCCCGGACGGGTCTTCCTAGTTCTAGGGCCTTGACGAGCACGGAGCAAGTCAGTTCAGCTGACACGTGCGACAACTGTGCTTAGAAAGCAGAAAACGCGTTTATATTTCAACCTCGGTTTTCTTTTACCTGTCGAGGCGCGTCAATAGAAGTTAATAGCAATTTTGAAAGACACGTATTTTTCACGCACTACACTTGAACACCCCACCATGCACAGTACACACGATATCGTACATGACAGGGTATGTAGGGAGACTGTGACGTCATTGTGACGTCACATCCAAGTGAATTCGACCAATCAAATTAATTGGTGCGAATGGTCGCTATACTTCGGGAATTTGCCGCCGGGACTCGCCAGGCGACGGCTGCGGCCGGATTAGTTTGCCGTCCGCCGTCAGAGGCGCTAGCTGACGGCCAGGGACCTTTGCCGGCGAGCGTGTGAGTTTCCTACGGCCGACAGCGGGCGCCTTTCATGACATATAAATCGGACCGGAAATAGACAGCGAATTAATTGGCTGGTTATATATATATATATATATATATATATATATATATATATATATATATATATATATATATATATATATATATATATATAATATATATATATATATATATATATATATATATATTATATATATATATATATATATATATATATATATATATATATATATATATATATATATATATATATATATATATATATATATATATATATATATATATATATATATATATATATATATATATATATATATATATATATATATATATATATATATATATATATATATATATATATATATATATATATATATATATATATATATTATATATATATATATATATATAATATATATATATATATATATATATATATATATATATATATATATATATAGTATATATATATATATATATATATATATATATATATATATAATATATATATATATATATATATATATATATATATATATATATATATATATATATATATATATATATATATATATATATATATATATATATATATATATATATATATATATATATATATATATATATATATATATATATATATATATATATATATATATATATATATATATTATATATATATATATATATATATATATATATATATATATATATATATATATATATATATATATATATATATATATATATATATATATATATATATATATATATATAATATATATATATATATATATATTATATATATATATATATATATATATATATATATATATATATATATATATATATATACTATATATATATATATATATATATATATATATATATATATATATATATATATATATATATAATATATATATATATATATATATATTAGCTGGTTACATAAATAAATGTGTCCTATGCTATCCGCCTAAAATATTCAGCCGATTCTAGCAGGCGTTGGGGCTTTTTCTAAAACGGGATATCAAATATTAAAATACAAATTAGCTGGCTATAAAAATAAACGTTTATTATTAAAATAAATACCTAAATCGGACCGGTTAATGGGCATTGAACCTATTGGCTGGCTATGTAAATTAGCTGGCTATATAACTAAATGCTATATAAATAAATGGCTATATAGATAACTGGTGTTATTAAAATAAATACCTAAAGCGGACCGGTTAATGGGCATCGAACGTATTGGCTGGCTATATAAATTAGCTGGCTATATAAATAAATGGCTATATAAATAAATGGTCATATCAATTTCAGGCCTTCTAGTGTCAGTTTCATTTGTATCATGACCAAGCATTGCTACTACCGCTGCAAACTTTACGCCTACGATCCTCCGTTCCGGAGATCTTCAAATCGGCTGACGCGTAAACCAGAACTGTTTGAACGTCCGTGAAGTTAGCGACTTATTCAGCGACGGATTCAGATTTGGCCCAACCTCGGACCAAGGTCAATTATGGCACGCTTATCACGAATATGACCTTCATTTTGCTGTTCAAGGTCATCTTCAAGGTCAAATTCAAGGTCAAATGACGGGGTACTTAATCAAGGGCGGATCCAGCCGGCCGTCTTGGGGCGGCCAAACCGTTTTTAGCGGACCTTACCTACCCCCAATTCGAATTTCTTCCCGGATTTCGACCACTTTATTTTGTACCCTCACGATTTCTAATGATTTCTTTATTTTGATACTTTCTTTTTTTAGCTTTTCGACCTTTTGGGATATCGAAAAAGGAAAGATGTCAGCTTGCAGTTTGTATTGTTTCGACATTGCCTTACACTGAGCAAAACTATGTCAATTGTTAGCTGTATTCAGGGGCGTCGCCGATAATTTTTGAGTGGGG